>PVJO010004183.1:0-112703 GCA_004026905.1 Hystrix cristata
TGCTTTTCATCAAAAATACACACAGTGGTAGTTTTTAAAAAACATCTCAGATTCTCAAAGATCCAGAATTTTCAGTATTTCTCAAGCATGATGGGAATGGCTATTTCGTTAGCATTTCCTCACACTTAAACAGCCTCTTTCCTTCAGCTTCAGAGTAATCAAGAAAATATATCCGAAAGCCTGTTGACAGGGTCTTATAAAGTGCTTTACTGTCTCTATGGTGCCCTGCTCTGAGCTCCAGTCCCTAAAAGCCACCTGCTTGGTTGCTGTGTGAGACTCTCTGAATCTTCAACTGTGTGAAGTGCCAGGTTTGGAATGTGATTTGCTGGGATTCCTCCCAAAATATTTTACTAGTGGGTAGAAACTCAAGTGCATGTATATGCAGTATACTTTCTCATATCATAAGATAAAAACCCCATTTATGCATTCTGGCTGTAGTTTCATTAATCCCACTGTGCAGCTGGGCACGCAGGACTCAGAAGGCAGTGTCCCTCTCTGGAACCTGCTGCTGTGCTTCTCACTGGCTTCCTGAGAAGCATGTTCCCTTCTTGCTAAGTTGACTTGAAGGCTCTTCGGCGCTTCCGAGGTGCAGCACCCTTTTCTTATGACTTCCTGAGCATGGTCCAGGCCAGCAGTTGGGCCTCAGATATTGAGTTCCATACACACTCCAGCATCCTACAATGGCAGCTGCCCTTGTAAATTTTGTGTATAGTCGGCTGGTAAGAAGAGTTGGTGTTGGGGCTGGGGATTTAGCTCAGTGATTAGAGTGTTTGCCATGCAAGCACAAGGCCCCGCATTTGATCCCCGGCACCAAAAAAAAAAAAAAAAAAAAAAAAAAAGAGTTGATGTTAATGGAATGAGCCTTCTGCAAATATCTCAACACCCTTAGTAGCCTGGAGAATGTTCTGAAATAGCTGACATTTACAAAATCCTAGGTGTTTTGGAAAAAACACGTTCTTTGGGGGCCAAATTTCCAGTCTGAAGCCCAGGGAAAGTGTCCATCAGCTCAGAAGCCCATCCCAGCATCCTGAAGTGGTGACTCAGCATGGTACAGACTGTGGGCTGGCCTTGGCCCCCTCTCTGTCCTCTTTATCCCACAGATACAGAATCCTCCTTGATCTCCTTTTCCCACCATGCCTATTAGAGGGGCCTTTGTGCTGGCCCAGCCCAAAGCACCCACAGGAAGCTGCTGGACTTGAGCAGCTTTCAGGTGACCATCACTTGAACACCTACTGTGTGCCAGTACATGTCACTGTGCTGTTCACACAGTACCATAGCCCTGATAGGGAGCTGTCGCAGTAAGAAGGTTCAGGGTCCACGCTCTGGAAACAGACTCCTCCCCACCAGGTTCAAACCCCCACCTATTCACAGGTGCAGTGTGATGGCAGGAAGTTCTGTAAACCCCCGATGGGCCCTGCCTCACAGGGGTAGAGCTTAGCTAGACCAACAGTCTGCACATGCTTCACACCATCTCGGGATCATGGCAGATGAGGGAGCAGGGCTTAGAGGGGTATGCCAGTGCCCGGGGTCATGAGCTTGTCAGTGGCAACCCAGCACACCCAGCCTCATGTCTCTGGTGTTCAGTCAGCTCCACAGGGTACTCACAAGGCTATAGATGGTGCCCTTGGCTCTGCCTGCCACGGCACAGGTGAGTCTGGGTACAGCTTGCCTGGTGGTGGCACTGTCCCACTCCCCGTGCAGCAGCCTGGGCTTGGCAGAGTAGTTCCCATCCATGATCTCAGGAGTTCCTTGAGGGGAGCCACATGGGAAACGGGCTCAAGAGGCAGAGTGGCCACACTGCCAGGAAGCAGTGTGCTTTGCACTCTGCCCCCTGAACCATTCTGAGATAGAAATGTCTGAGGGGCTGGAGAGAGCTGGAGAGTTTCTGTACCACCTGGTTCACAGCAACCTAGAGAGGAACGTGCCGCTGCTGTCCCCACTTACCAGACAAGAGGTGAAGGCCAGAGAGTCACAATAGCTTGCCCAGAGTCACACAGCAGTAAGTGGTGTTCCTGAAGCCCACATCTGGGCTATCTGACCTCACAGCCTGCTGAGTCCAGTGTCCAGAAACCCTCTTCAGGGCCAGCAGCCTGAGGAAGTGCTTAGCCCGCCAGAGCCAGTTTGATCTCACCTGCAGCCCCTCCCACACGGCTCTGGAGCTGCAAAGCCAGTGCACTGAGATCACTCAGACCTCAAGGTGATGGCTTGGCCCGCAGTCCTGAGTGGTTGTCTAGGCTTCCTGAGCCAGTTGACATGTGCCCAGTGGCTATGAGTAATCAGCAGGCTTTTCTCCTACTTTTTCAGAGTCCAGGCTGACTCTACCAGAACTCTTTCTAAAAATAATAATAAGGTGCCAACCTAGAATGCTAAACACTAGGGCACCAGCCATATACAGGACAGTTAAGGCCTGCTGGTCATGAGAAAATTTAGAAACTTTGTAGAAGGTTCTAGGGTTGGTCCAGAGTGTAGTTGAGACCTTCAGTGATGTGAGGAGTCTGGGGACTTGTTTAGCTCATTGCCTTTGTGAATCCACCAAGGTGGGCTTCTGTGGACAGCAGTGACATTTGTCTTTTCATGCTCTCCTTTCTTAAGCAAGCAATTATTGAGCAACAAGTGTCATTCAAATAATCGTACCAATAGCTAATTGGCTTATCAAGGAGACCTGCCCTGTCCAGTGAGGAGCAGGGAAGGCTTCTCTGAACAGGTGGGAGTGAAGCACAGATGGATTCATTGAGCAGAAGGTATGGGGGGCAGCATGTGCAATGCCCTACATCAGGAGGACGTAGGCACAGAGGAGGGGAGGGACAAGCCCCCAACTCCCTGCAGGTGGGGCACCTGATGCCTCCAGCACCTTCCAAGGCATATTCCACACACTCTGTATCTCACCTTCAAAACCTCCCCTGGGAGAGGTGGACATATGCTCATTTTGCATCTAGAAACTCAGGATGGTTAAGTCACTTACGTGGAGTTGCAAAGCCAGTGCAGCAAAACTGGCGTCCTATCCTGGCCTGACCCTGGTCTGAGCTCTTGCCACAAGCCCAGCCTCACTCTCTCTGCTCTCATTTTTACTCTTATCCCTGCTACTGATATAGCTTAGAGGCCTGCCCAAAGGACAGAACCCCACCACTGTCAAGCCCACAGGAGGATTATTACCTCTAAGTTACCGACCTCAAGCTGGCAAACAGCTGGAGTCCCATAGAGCATCTCCTCTCCCTGGTCCTCAGTGCTTTCTCAGAGCACCTTTGACACTTGTTCAGAAACTGCTATCAAATGATCCACAGCCAGACCACCACTCAACAGCAGAGGGGCCAAGCATGCTATGTAGCACCAGGGTGTCCCTATACCTCAGGCTGGAGAGAGAGCCACCTTGGGGGTGACGAGGCCTTTGCTCCTCCCAGCAGCAAAACTTGCTCTTTCTCCATCTGTACCTCCTCAGTTTCCATGGGACAGATACCAAGTGGTCACAAAGCCAGCTAGGACCCCAAGGCAGCAAAGAAGGAATAGGCTTCCCTGCAGAGGCCCAGGTGTCCAGAGACATGGCTCTCTGGGAAACATAGAGATGCCTGTAGCATCCTCCCCCACTTGAGGCCTGGGTGGAGCCCTGAGGACAGTCCTGGCTGTGCTTGTCTGGAGTTGTCTTGAGAGGTTTAGAAAAGCTGCCCAGGACCTGCACAGTTAAATCAGAGTGAGGAAAGGGGCTCTGTGGTCTTTGAGCTACCAGGTCCTTCACATGTCTGTCCAGTCTCAAGAACTAGATATCTCCTGGAATTTCTCATCTATGGCTTTACAGAAGGTTCCTCATAACAGGACCACATGCTGTGGTCTAGTTGTCATTCCTTCCTGAGCCTCTGCCACAGGCTTGGCTGGTATGGGGCACCATACGACTGAGGTCCTTCTTCCCGTGGAGTAACACCTCCCCATGACCGGCTGCCTTGTCTGGTGCCCAGAGATGAATCGACAGATTGGTGGGCCTGGGTGCACTTAGCCAGGTACCCTCCTCTGTAGGAACATCTGCTCCCAAGTGTAGGTGAGAAAGAAAGGACATGGGGATAAGGGTGAGATACGTTGTGTGCCCTGGGCCTGGTTTCAGGAGAGGCCAGTGGCTCTCCAAGTCATGCTGTCAACAAACCCATTATGGGCACAATTCCATGTCATGCTCTAGTCCAAGAACTGGGGAGTGGAAGATTCTAGAAAGCCCTGTCCTGAAGTAGGTTCGTGGCACCCTGGAAAGGTGACATCTAACCCACTATTACAGCAGAGTCTGATCCATACAGTGATTAGAAGCCCTAGGCAGAAAAGGCTCCAAAACAAGGTTTTGAAGGATGGGCCAGGTTAAATGTATGTCCTGTAGGTGTCACAACTGCAGTATGATACCACATGAATATGTGGGCCCTCCAGGCAGCTCAAGGAGACAGTAAGAGAGGAAGTCACTCAGAAATGGACTTCTGTACCCACTGAAGCATTCTGGATTCATCAGAGGCCCAGAGAGCCACTATGGGCTTCAAGAAGACACTAAAGGCTACATTAAAGGCCACACAGAGTCCTTGGAGCAGGAAAACTACTGATCTCAGGGGCCTAGTCCCATGGGACCTGATGACCTACACTTAGCTAGAAAAATGAGGCAGCTGAGAACATGCCCTTTTGGGGAGCAGCTGAAGCCCAAATCCACTTATTGGGCCCAGGCCAAAAACTGGGTATCATCCTTGACCTCTTTCGCTCCCACACCCAGCCTGCCTATGCCCTTCACGTCTACGTGGGAAAAGCAGCTGGAACCTAGGCCACTCACTCCCACGCCCATCTCCCGACTCCATACCAGCTAGCTTTTTGTTGAAGGACCAAGTAGTAAGTATTTTAGGCTTTTAGGGCCAGATGATCTCTGTCATAATGAGACTCTGCCTCTCCAGCCAAAAGTGGCCATGGACAATATGTAAATGAGTAGATTTCTGGGCCCAATAAATTGCTAACAGAAATGGGTAGATACTAATGTTGGCCAAGCCTGGGCTATTTCAGAGGCTTCACAAATCAACCTGCTGCTTCTTTCCTTGCCTTCTGCAGTCTGTTCTCAGCACCATCGCTGGAAAGAGCCTTTTAAAGCATAATCATATGTCTTCTGTACTTAAAGTCATCACTGGCTCCCATCACTCACAGTGGCCCAGTTCCCACACAATCTGGTCCCTCTGCTTCCCCTAAGAATGACCTTACCTCCCCCACTGTGCCTGTGGTTCACTCCAGGGCAGCCCCGGAGACCTCCAGCTAGGTCCCACCATGCCCCTTATACCCCTGCCCTGTGGCCCTGCACCCTGTGGCCTCTGCTTGGGACATTTCCCCAGGTATCTCATGGCTCCCTCCTCACTTCCTTCAAGTCACCCTCCAGAGAGATCTCCCTGACTATCCTATGTAGCAGCAACGTAGACCCCACTCCCACTCCCAGCACCCCAGGTACCCTAGCTGCTTAATTCCTTTGTAACATTCTTCCCCTCTCAAGATTTCCTGCTTCTTCCTTGTCTGCTCCCCTGCCCTGTCCTACCCTGTCCTACCCTGTCCCATGATGGAACTGTAAACTCCAGAAAGGCAACCACTGTGTCTTGTTTACTGTTAGACCTCCAGCCCCTGCGCTATATCCAGCCTGTAGGTAGTAATTGGTCAGTATTGGGAGGTGATAGATTGGCAAGGGTGAGGGACAGAGAGAGCCAACAGAGCTTTGATACTCCCTTCAATGTGCCAGCCATTGTTCCCAATCAAATAGATCAGTTCCTCTGGAGCGCCCAGGCACTGTGGATGCCATGGAGAGGCCAGAACCACCTACCATGATTGGTGGTACCCTGAGGACACTGTCCAGAGAGCTGGGATAGTGTAGAGTAAAGGGCTTTGAGGAAGGAAAAGGAGGAATAACATATCTGAGCATCATTAGCTCCCAGGAAGGGACCCCATGAACCTCCAGACTCCCCAGACTCCAACAAATGAAAATATTGCTATCCATGGGATACCTGCTACTGGTTTGGCTGGGTACAGGATTCCCTTTGTCATCAATTTCAACCCTAGCCAGAGAAATGGGGCCAAGAGACCCTGGTCCTATTTCCAAGACAGGTGATCGGCCCAGAGCTTCTTCCCCTCATTAGCGAACAGCACAAGGAGGAATTAGGTCTGGGACATAAATTCTGTCAAAAAGGAAAGTTCTTGGACTTGGGCCTGATTGGAAGGATGAAATGTTTTGTGCCATATGCAGGAGAATGAACAACAGAATCTGAGGTGGAAGGTAGTATATAAGGCCAGTTATGTGCTTACTCAGAGAGGGAAGGGTGATGCATTTGCGGGCCCTTACTCTGAGTTATAATCAAAACTTATGAGGATATGAAAATGTTCTAAAATTGCCTGTGGTGGTGATTGCACAACTCCGCGAATACACTAAAATTAACCAGTGAGCAGTCCACTTCAAAGAGTAGAATGGACAGTGTGTAAATTAGGTCTCAGTAAGACTTATACAAAAAAATACCATTCTCATCTAGTCAGACTGTCACAAAGCTGTCATCAAGCGGATATAAAGAGCAGATTCTCTTACTTGTATCTCTTTTTGATTGTGAAATAGTCTGATTTGTGCCACATTTTCCTTAAAGAAGTCCAAATATGAAAGAAGAAATTGGAACACAGAGTGCATTCTGGGATAATTTGGAAACCTTGATGCAATCCAGACTTACCTGGCACCCTTCCTCTTCCCTAAAACTTGCTTTTTTTCCATTTCTTTTTGACTTTGAAGAAAAAAACCTCTGTTCTTACTGTTAAAAGAGCCTCCTGTTCCCTTTTCTTTCCTGTAAATCATGAGATAATTTTGCATTTTATACCTTTCCAGAAATCCCTGTTGATTGTGGTCTGACCTCAGAATCATAGCTTCTGGGAAAGAAAGTAGGTATTAGAACTACTGTTGTGAGCTTTTGTTGAAATCCTGAAGTGTGCTGAGCAATTTATGTTGTGGAATTAAGACAGAACAGGTGAATGGTTCTTGCTTGTTGCTTGGAAGGTGACTTCCTAGTGCTGGTAGATGATATGCCAGAAACTTTGTCCACCTCATACCAGTGACTCTTAGAGAAGATGACCCATTATCTTTTGGAGGCAGTTAGGGCCACCTACACTCTTTTTGTGTGGTTGAAGCTGGTAAAAGTGAAGGATGTCTGTAGGTAAATGCTCAGAGACGGAGCTGACACTACAACTTAATGCCAGCAGCTGTTTACTGAGCAGTTGCTATCAGCCACAGTGCTAAACACAGTTATGCATCCTCTGCTCACTTCATCCTAACAGAAGTGTATGGAGTAGGGATTATTCTCCCCATGTATTCCCAAGAAAACCAAGGCTGGAGGCCATAGCCCCATCACGCAGCCAATTGGCATCAGGGCCAGGATTTGAACCCATTTTTTTTTTTTTTGTCCCCAAAGCCTACTGTCTTACGTGGTGCCTCTGTTTCTATCTATACACCAGTGTTTAGGCTCCCAAGCCAGTGCTCCTTCCTCCCTGAAGAGGGACCGTGAAAGCACAGCCATCTCATAGGATCAGGACCAGCCTTGTGAAGAGAAGACACAGCAATGTGACAGGTGCTATGCCTGCACACAGGCCCCAGGGTCACCACATAGGTGCTCCGGCACCTCTGCGAGGAGGCGGGATGTTCTTCTGCCCAAAGATATGCTCTCACAATTATTTATTAATTGTGAAAGGGAAGAAAAAAATAATAGGGTTTCCTGGAAAGGGATAAAAGTTCAATATGATAAACTCCCAAAAAGCAATCAAAGGCCAAAGAGGGCAGAAAAATAAAGAACAGAGAGAGCAGGAGAGATGATGAATCACAGCAGCCAGTGTGTTAGCAGAGGCCAGCGGCCGTATTTCATGGCGATGGGGTGTGGGGCAGGCATTGCTGAGCCATCAGTGTGTGAGCACGTGGGGGCGGCAGGTCAGGGAGGCCACAGGGCTCGACCCCTCGAGGTCCCAGAGCCTGGGACAAGCGGACGATGACAGGAATGGGTGGACCAGTCAGCTGTTTTGCTGTGACTGCAGGCCTGTTTTACTGATCTTTGTGTATTAATATATGATGTAGGAAATTATAAATGAAATTATAAACGAGAAGTGCACAGCTACAGGCGGAAGAAATCACTCACAAACCCACTAACACAGAAGATCACATCATTAACATTTCAGCTTACTTTCCATCTGTGTCTTGTTTTTCCTTTTTCTCATTTTTAAAAATTATGTTTAGTTATCCAAGAAATACATGAGCCAGCTCTTCATTTATGATCAAAATACATTATATGCATGTACGAATATGCCAAAATGAAAACCACTGGTCTGCATAACTACTATGCACTAGTTTTTTTTTAAAACTTTTATGCTTTGAGAACAAAAAAGTTAAGACATGACAAATAAAACTGAAGTCCCCCTTGACTCTCCATCTCGGTGGTGGCTCTCGCAGGTGCCCCTGCATGTGGTGTTTGGCCTGCCTCCTTCCACATCCTCCTATACACCTGTGCTCCATACATGTCCTATAACCAACAGCCAGGACAAGGCTCCAGCCCCAGCTCTGCAGTTCTAAAATCCAAACATCTTCAAAAACCAAAATTTTTTGTTTTGTTTTGGTGGCAAAACTCACTCTGAACTATTTACAGACTGCTTATAAGAGCCAGTGATGCCACTTACTGTAAATATACATGTTTTTTTCCTGCAGAAATATGTTTGGCTTTGGTTGCCAAGCCCCAACTGAGAGTGTTACATTATATGTATGTATGCCCTACATGGACTGTAAACTCAAAGATTATAAATTCCAGAACACATCTGGCCACAGGGGTTTAGAATGAGAAGTTACGAACCTGTAATTGTCTCATGGTTTGAGGTACTTTTTTAAAAAACTGAAACAATTCATAATGCTGTACCCACCCCCATAGTTTGCTTTTTTCAGACACCACTCTGAATTAGAAATCTGTTACTGCGTCCAGATTGTGTGCATTCTTTTTCGTGGCTATGTAGTATTCCACAGTGTGCCCACTTGTGGCTCTTTGGCCCAGCATCGTGGTGATCCCATTCTCTCACTTCCCCAAACAGTACCATACTGGGCATCCTCAGGCATGCTACTATGCACACCTGTGCAACCCAAGAAGGATCTCTTCTTAAACTTCATTTTTTTTTTTTTTTTTTGGTGCTGGGGATTTTAAACTTCATTTTTAATGGCTGTATAATAGTTGTTTGTCACAGAGTCTTCATTTCTCAAGGCAGCCATGAGAAAGTACTATAGTCTGGTGACTTCAACAGCAAACAGTAACGGTCTCACATTTCTGAAGGCCAGAAGTCTAAGATTGAGGTATAGGCAGGGCTGGTTTCTTCTGAGGGCCGTGAGGCAAAGCCCACCGCTCGTGGTGGTTGCTGTAGCCTGTGGTACTTGGCAGGTAGGACCACCACACAGCCTCTGCCTCCATCCTCAGGTGTGTTCTCCTATGCACGTGTCTCCGTGATCAGATCACCACTTTTTCTAAGATTCAGTGGTACTGGATTTGGGCCATCCTGCTGGCCTCATCTTAACTCATTGCATCTGTACAGTGACCCTGTTTGTAACACATTTCGCATTCGGAGACAGTAGGGGCAAGAACTTCAACATAGGAATTTGGGGAAGGGGCACAATTCAACCCATAACAGTCAGGGTTAGCCAACATTTACTTAGTCTGCTTATATTGGCTATGTAAGTTGTTTTTATTACATTATGTATCGCCCTAGAATGATTATCCTTATACAGAAATCCTTGTTCATGTTTTCATGTTCCTTAAGGTCAAGAGAATACCCATTTTTAAGGCTCTTGCCTTAAAAAGCACGTTGCCAGGTTGCTTTCCAGGAAGCAGAGTGGGGAGGCCCACCTGGGCACTGCGATTCCATTCACCTGGTTCTGGCAATGCTGCCTAGCTCGCTGCTCCGAGGTGAAGACCTCTGTATATGTGTGTACACTCCTACCACCATAGGCACAGACATTCTTTCCATCAAGCCACGTTTCCATTCCATTTTTCATTCCTGCCAAAAAGAAAAAGTCCACAGGTTAATAGCAAAATAGAAATCATAGCTCAAAGTGTCTGTTTAGTGCATGTTCTCTTGCAACCACAGGGATGAATAGAGATTTCAGAAATACTGGGCCCTCTGGGCATCAGGCATTAAATCAGTCGGTAAAATTTCACTCACAGGGCAACTTGCCAAGCAAGAGTAGGAGAGAGAAGTTCTCTGATTTAGTTTAGTCCAAAGCCCAATGCAGCCTGCATCATCCCACTGCTGCGAAATGCAATCAAGTAATAAGTGCTCAGCCACTTTGCGGGTAGGGTTCACCAGGGAAGGGGCTCTCCAGAGCCCTTCAAGGTGAGTCGACCCAGTGGTATTTTAGTAGATCCCGAGAACTAGGGACAGGAAAAGAATTTGGGAGGCCAGAGTTTAATTAACAGGGAAGGGACTTGAGAGAATGAGTCACAGAGGGATCTCTCAGAAAGCCAGAGTGTGTGGTGTGTGTGAGAACAAAGGACAGGGCTGGGCGCTGAGTCCTCCAGCAGGGAACGGCACTGGCCAGCAGACACCTAACTCAGCACGGCGAGAGCTCAGCGCGGCGAGAGCTCAGCGCACAGACCAAAGAGCAGGATGCAAGGAAAGATAAATTTAGCCCGTGTTTCAGGGGAAAACATCGATCTCAAATGTAGTGCTGTCTTTTAAAGGAAAGTGGAAGCCTTCAGCTGGTCATTTGGGACAATTTCACTTGAACAGATAAAAGCCCAGGAAAAATGAGCCCTGATTACCAGTTCACCCTGCTGGCAGGAGGGCAGCAGGTCTCTACATGGGCCTGGGATATGGGTACCTCCACCCTCACTGTCCCCAAGAAAAGGTGCTGCTTTGTCTTCTGGAAAGATGTTAGGTGCATGTTTTAGATCCCACATGTTCTTCTTCAGAAGAAATCGTGCAGGCCAGGCTCAGAGTCTCCTTGGCTGCTGGTCTGGGTCACTGACATCTGATGGGTTTCACGTGTCAGAGCAGGGCGACTGCCAGCCCCTTCCACTGTGTAGTAACTGAGCAGAGGACATCCGGTGGCTGGGGATTTAAAAAAACAAAGCACCAAACTAAAGCACTTCTCACTCTTACATGGCATCCTGAGCATTGTTGTACCTGGGCAAAGCTGGAGAACCACCATAATCCCAAACAACAGAGCCCCTGTCCTAATGATGTTTCCACCACCTCAGTGGTCCCATGGCGACAGCATCCTTCACGGGGCCTTCCTCTGATACTGCTCCCTTGTTGGGAAGGGGAAGAGAGTCTGTTCTGTCAATATTTGGGGCACTGATCATCTGTATTCGGGCGCCAGGGGTCATTGAAAGGCTGAGACATTTCCAGGAATTCATGACTCTGAAAACATCGGTCTGACCGTAAAGGATTTCCAGTGAGGGCATGAAAGAAATAGACCCAGATCTCCACTCTAGCCCTGACCTTCGTCAGCCCCTGAGCATTGGCCACTGTGTCTTGGATTCTTGGGAAGAAATGAAGTCAGTGTACATAGTGATATGGGTCCAAGTTAATAATAAATGGAGAGGAAGAAGAAAGGATGTTCAATATTTAAACATTTCAGAGCGCTCAGTTTGTTTTGACAGTTACTGCCCTCCGCCTGCTTCCTGGATGGATTCTGTAAAACTGAGCACTTTTTCTGACTCTGCCATCTGATGCCACTACTCTGGGTAGAGAAAGAACTGTAGTGTTCTGGTCTGTCCCAACCCAGCAGGATTCCTTCTTATTTTCTGTTGCATTTCATAAGGGGAAGATGACAACATGGAAACTAAGGTTTTTATGAATCCCAGGAGTTTATAACCTTTGACATCACGTCCAGAATTGTCTTAATTTCCTCAAGATTCATTTTTCTTGGAGCTGTCTCTCTCGTATTATAATATAAATGCTGTGCCTTGGTGCTTATCTCTAACAGATTATAAAGGCTTAAGAATTAGATATATAGCCAGTTAAGAAATAGCTATCTGAGTATACACACTAGAGATGTTCCTTAGAAGTTGCCTATAATGCACAATTCTGAGAATCAATTCCTTTTTTCTTCTTGACACAAGTTATATAAAAGGAAAAAGCATTCTTTTGGGGGGAGGAAAAAACATTTGGCCCAAGACATAATAAAATCATGCTTAAGGATGCAGCAAACTTTAAGTCTCTTAGTTAAAGGAAATCAATACTTTTATGATGAAATATTAATCATACTAAAAAAATAAGTCAAAACTACAAATGCACAGTAGCCAGGGTGATTTTAATGCTACAGACATTAGCTTACAATTTGCAAGGAAGCACAAAAAGAAAACAGATCAAACCGTAGCCCGTCTGAGAAGTCGCTCCATGACTGTGGAAGCCACTTTCTTTTGGGTTTTCCATCAAAAAGACACATACCTCTTCTTACGGGCACAGTTACTTCCAAGCATTTGGAGAAGCTGATTTTTGGAAATGAAAAGATGAATCCAAGCTGAAAAGAGGAGCATGCACAGGTGTGTAACACACACACACACACACACACACACACGCTCATATACCCACACGTACTGACAGCAGGAGGCAAAGGGAAATGGAGAATCCGGGAAAGCCAGTTGTTTGAATACACAGTTGGCTGTTTCCTCCCTCCGTTTGGGCTGTAATTGTTCTCTGTTCTTGGCAGGCTGAACCATATGAAGTGGCTCTTTTTATAGGTCAAACTGGTTGAATTCTGGCAGTTTCATAGTTCAACATAACACATGCAGCTCTCTATGAAAGAAAAACCAACGAATAGAATAGTCGTGGGTATCTCGAATGCACCATAATCTGAGGTTTTAAGAATCTAGGTGAAAAGTAATAAGAATTCCATCTTCTCATAAACCGTCTTTAGATAATTCCTTTAAACATAAATACTTCAAGTTATTCAGGAAAGTGCCATCACGTCTCACGTTACTAAACCTCCTGTCATAGTGGGTGACACAGGGCAGATTTTTGTTTTATGTTGCATCATTTTCTCAAAAGAGCTGAGCCATTTCCTCTGTCACATATCCCCATGTCTAACATCATTTATAAAAATGAAAAGCCCCAATTTTTGTCTCACTAGGCCCAAGTTCCAGGCCCCCTAAGTTCCAAATATCAAGTTGGTGAATGTTAGCAGAACACTTAGACTATATTAATTTTTCTTTTTTTAATCTTATTTTAATGGTACATTTTAGATATACATATTGATAACATTCATCACTGGGGATTTGTACCTGTACATGATATATCTTGTTGCTTCTTTTTTTCCCATTCCCCTCCCCTCACCCCCTCCTCCCTCCCTATTTACAAAAGCTTTGTTTCCATTTTTTCCTTCCATTTCTTATTTCTCTTGTCCCTCTGTTCCTTTCCCCTCCCTTGTTCCCTTTCCCATTTGGACATTTTCTTCCCTTTCGCAATATAATACATTTTAGTCTTTATTTACACTTTTAGTTTCTCACACCAGAGAAACAATACGGTATTTAAACATGTGTGTCCAATTTATTTCACTTAAGAGTATGGTCTCAAGATGCATCCGTTTACCTAGGAATATCTCAAGCTTATCATTCTTTATGGCAGAGTAGTACTCCATTGTATAAAAATACCACATTTTCTTAATCCATTCTGCTGTCGGTGGGCACTTGGGCTGCTTCCACAATTTAGCTATTACAAACTGTGCTGCTATAAACATGGGCATACATGTATCCCTCCAGTATAATGATTTTAATTCTTTTGGGAAGATACCAAGAAGTGGAATAGCTGGGTCAAATGGGATCTCTAGTCGTAGTTCCCTGAGAAATCTCCACACTGATTTTCATAGTGGTTGTACCAGTCTACATTCCCACCAACAGTAGAGAAGGGTTCCTTTTTCTCCACAGCCCCTCCAGCATTTGTTATGGGCTGATTTGTTGGTAATAGCCGTTCTTTGTGGAGTGAGGTGGAATCTCAGAGTTGTTTTGATTTGCATCTCTTGAATGACCAGTGATGTTGAACATTTTTTCATATGTCTATCTGCTGTTTCTACTTCTTCATCTGAGAAGTGTCTATTCATTTCTGCTGCCCACTTTTGGATTGGGTCTTTAAATTTGGGGGGTCCGATTTTTTTGAGTTCTTTATATATTCAAGATGTTAGACTATATTAATTTTTAATCCTCATGAGCCCTGAAAGGTGTAGTCACCCCACTTCATACAGGCTCAAGGGTAAGCAGATCCCTCACAGTGACATGCCCACAGCAGTGGGTCAACCCCGGGTACGCTCCTCTCTACTGTATCCTGTACCAGAGAGAAAGCTAAGGCTCAGAGCCAAGTATCTGTCCTCCTCAAGTTTTCTCCCTTGCAGATAACTGAAGCTGAAGATGTAACAGTCTAATGACTGAGTCCCACAGAACTGGGAGACAAAAATTGACTGAGCCCTGTCCACTTAGCCTCAGTTACGGGCTTTGAAGTTTGTTTGGGCTGATATGCGTCTCAACCTTCGACCTTCGTGTGGCTCAGCACCCGCTCTCTGATTCTATCTGACTCGAGTAGTTGCAGATAGTATCTTCGGTTCTTTTTGGAGCTGATGTGTAATAGAACGTCATCATCTGTCACTGTGGCCTAACCCAGAAGTTAACCACTTGCAGAAGTTAACCACCCACTCTGTAAACCTGAGTCCTGACAAATGCAAGCAAATGGAACAGGGCCTGGGTGCACAGCTGCCTGCCTTGGGGGTGTATTAAGTGTGTGTCAGTTCCACTTGCCTTTTGGAGAGGATCAAAGCTGATTCCCTGCCCCCTCAGTACACTGTCACCTTGTAGATTGTACAGGGCAAGCATACACATCAGCGTCAGATACATCCTGTGTGGCCTCTGGCCTGAGGGGACGGAGCAGGGCCACCAGAATGAGAAATTTGCTGGGAGAGCTGGCATTGCCTGGCTCACCCAAAGCCCCAGGGCTGTCCTTGGCAAGCAGGGCCATAGCTAAATACTCCCATCCCGCCCCATCCCATGGGTTCTGGATCCGGAACCCATGTGTCTAGAACCCATGAGCCCCTGTGTCCAGAAGCCCCTGGAGTGCTATCTAACCACCTCCTTCTTGCTACTCTTTCAGCCCCGTTTGCTGTCTCAGTAGATGGGCAGCCACGACGGCCACTGCTGAGCTTCGTAGTGCTGAAGCTGAGAGACTGTTGTGGAACTCTTTGCTTACTAATGTAACGTCGGTAATGCTATCAGAAGAGGGCAAGGGCTGAGCAAGCCAAGGCCTGGGAACCTTGGGAGGAAAGCCTAAGCCCTGGCCACCTTCCATTTGAAAAGTCCAAAGCTAGGATGTACCACTGTGTGAGACTCAGAGAGCTGGTCCCTGTCCCCCTACATTCCATCCAGCCCTCTGAAGCCTGGAGAGTGCTCATGTCTGAGGCAGGCATAGACATTCCTGCCATCCACGCAGCCTACACAACACCCCTCAGCCTCTGGCAGCAAAAGGAACACTGAGACCTTGGATATCTCCCATGGGTGGCAGCCCACATTGGCAGGCCCTCACCCGAGAGCAGAAACCTTTCTAAGGGCACAGTTAGGGTGAGATGGCACAGAGAAAAAGCAGGATACTGAAAGACCATTTTTTCTTTTCTGCAGGTTTTCAAGTGTAGTCCTTAGAACACAAGAGGATTTGTCCATGGAAACAGCTATAGGCTAAAAGATTGTGCAAGTTCCTGGCTATTTTTACATGTTGGACATGTTATCCCTTTAAAAGCAACCATAAATAAAAGTCTTCATGCATTTCGAGGCACAGCCAGTCAGTGATCCAGGAGTCACCCATGGTGAGGTTCAGGAAGCAGCCCATGGTGGTGGTGGCTTGGGTTGGCTTGGCTTGGCTAAGGAAATGTAGTAGAATTGTCTTCTTCCCTGGGTGACTGATTTACAGATCTGCCCCTTGGACAGGAAGTGGCTTCTTTAGTTCCAGGACACAGGAAGAAAATCAGAAATCACTACTTGGGGAGAAGCCCTTAGAAGGCCCCTGAGGCCCAGTTTTGTGCACAACTGTCAATCATTTTGAACTCTCTAAAGAGGGACTATAAGGAGGGTCTCTTTGTATATACTGGGTCTTTTGCCTGCCACTCAAAGCATCCTGGCAGAGAGTGAAGAGACTACAAGGAGACCCCGAAGGTCCCACTGGCCTGCAGGGTTGCTACCGTGGGGACCCTGCCCACATCAGTAGATTCCTTCATTTTTGTGTCAGTTTCTAAGAGGATTTTCAGGCAAGCTCACAGGCCTTGTCCTGTGGGTGCACCACTGCTGGACTTGAATCTGAACCCTGGGCCCCGATGATCTCTGAACAAGTTGGTAGCATCTTCTTAAGGTGGCTTTTCCTGGGTGGCCCCTATGTAGTGGCTCCCACCCTCCCCACCCCCACCTAGCCATCACTCTCATCCTGCCAGCAGGTGAGCTTCAAGGCCACTTCTTGGGTCAGATACAGGTGAAAAACTGCATCACTGTAGATCTTATAAGGGGCATCTATCCAGAGCCACCAGCAGGAGAAGTCCCTGTGACTCTTTCACAATCCCAGTCCTCCTCTCTTGCCCAGGGGACCCAGCAGACTGCAGCAGGAGGTGAAAGGGCAGAGCTGAGGAAGGAGCCAGTGAGGGAGGAACGAGGCTATGGCCACACTCACTGTCTTCAGTTTGTGCGCAGGGTCACAGGGCCAATTGATTTTTTAGTGTTTCCCAGCATCTCTCGGGGTGGGGAGAAAATATGAACAGTGCGCCGCCAGAAACCTGAGCCGCAGCTGCAGAGTGAATTTGCTAAAGACCAGCTAGCAAGCTCAGGGAGCCTGCACCCCATGGTCCTCACTCACATCCGCATGCCTGGGCTGCCTTTGAGTCAGCTCCTAGCAGGTTTACTCTGTGCTTTCCAGCCTGGAGCAAGCATGGAGCGGCTCTCCTTCCAAGGCTTAGAGCTTTTCCCTAAGAGGTCAGTCAGAAACTGGGCTTCTCTGAAGCATGTCTATCTGAAATGTCTTCAACATGCACCACAGGCTCAGGCACCACTCTGCAAGTAGACCCCAACTTGCAGCCTCACAGAGGCTGGAGACCCCATTTCAACCCAGGACAAAGGTTGTATGCTGACGTCTCACACAGGCTTGCCTGGGGTTGCCTGCTTCTTGTTTTAAAAAAAAAAAAATGTATGGACTGGGGCTCTAACTCATTGGTAGAAGAGTGTGTACGTGGCATGCACAAAGGATGGATTCTATCCCCGATGCTGCAAAAAGGAAAAAAAAAAAAAAAGACTTTGAGTTAGGCTGTACATATATTAAGCATGCAGGAGGTTTCCCATAGAAATCTAGATGTCCAGCTTCTCTTGAAGAACCAGAAACCATGGCTGCCCTAAAGCCTTGTTCTCATACCTACAGTCAGGAGAGAGGCACTTGCTCATTTGCCCCAGTCGCCTTCCAGCCCCTGCTGTTTCATTGCCCCAGAGCTGGAAAGTTCGGAAAGTTCGAGGTCTCTGTTAAATGAGAAAAAACATACAGCTCAGTGGGAAGCCAGCCAGCTGGCCATTCCTCATCCAGGCGCATTATCTGGCACCAGCCTTGTTGGGTCTGTGATTTTCAGGAGTGTGGTTCACAGAGTGGCCGGAAGAAGAAGGGAAACCCCTCACTGGCCAGATTCCTGTTAGCCAGAGTACTTCCTTTTACATCCGGGATAACCGAGTTTCACTATTTAGAGGGAAAGGGTGCTGTGGGCCATGATCTTCACGAGAGGAGTCTCCTCCCACCAGGCAGGCGTGTGTGTCTTCCCGATGCTGCTCTGAGGGATGTGCCCCAGAGATCTTGCAGTGAATGGGGCATCCTGAGAGCTCAGCCACCTGTTACAGGTCCCCCAGACCGTGGCTCATGGAAAGCTCAGGGCTACATGGTGACACAGACATCCCATAACTGGAAGTCCTCCTGCTGTCACTTCACTCAGTTCCCACCTTTGATCATTGGACATTGTTTTAGGGCTCTTGATGTTTGGTCTCTCTGTTGTTGGCTTTGGTTTTAAGATATAGCCACCCCAGATCCTCCGTGGAAGCAAGTGAGTATGGAAGCGCCTGTAGGGTGGGGTGGGGCAATATCCTGCAAGGAGTCCTTGGAGTGACTCTTCAGCCACCAGGCCTTGCCGCTTCGGTGTTCTCAGAGCTCCTGGGAATCCCACAGACTCAGGTTGCTTTTACCTCTCCCAAAGGGCAAGTGGCTTTTTCACCTGAAATAGTTGTACTTCGGTCATGGACACGGTAGCCTCAGAGCGATGACGGTGAGCCAGAGGGTGCAAACCTGGGCAGACCGGGCCACAGAGGCCAGCAGGGGCTCCTGTTCTCATGAAGATGTTGGGAACTTTGGCTAGCACACACCCCCGCCGTGTTCTCCAGCTTGCACACATCCAAGCCCTTTCTGCTGAGTGCCCTGTGGTCCCCACTGCTTCTCTGTGGCCTGTAAGAACCCAGGCAGAAACTTGGTCCCTTCCCTGCATTCCACTTTAGTACCCATTTTGCCACATAAGAAAGAGCTAAGAGAGCATGTCCTCAAGATTTGGGGCCCTCCACATCTCACTTGGCCTTGCCCCTCTTTGTCTTCATCCCACTATGCCAAGATCACCTGCCCCAGCAGGTACAAGGCAACTTCTCCCCACCAGCCTGTCCCTGGTGTCCAGGGGACTCAACACACTTCCCTGCATTAACAAAGCTTTTCTGCAAATTTTAGCAGTTAAGATTAGGTTCCACTACATGGAAACCCAAAACAGAACTTCATTTCCCTCTCAGATAAAAGAAGCCTGGATATAGGTAGCCAAGGGCTCGGGGACCCAAGCTCCTTTCTCCTCATTGCTCTGTCATCCCAATTGTATGATTTATACTAATGGTCCAAGATGGCTGCAGGATTTCCTGCTAAAGAACCTTCTTGGAAAACCCAGAATGCCATTTCCATATCTATCTAATTGGCTACAACCTAGTCAGATTCTGTAACTACAGGTGAATGGGAAAATGAGACACCTGATATCAGAAACATGTCCAAAACCCCCTGACCCCAGAGGATTCCAGGTACCAAAGTACCTAAAGTAGTGATATTTGTTGCCCGAAGTACCTAAGCATTTTTATGGTCTGGCTTCTTATGCCCTACCTGGAACTCCCAAGCAGCTGTCAAGGCCCCCTGGTTGGACAGGGCAGGCTGCTGCAGAAACCTGCCCTAGCTGGCTGTAAGCGTGGGAGGAGCCCGAGGGATGGAGAAGCATTTGTGAAGACAGAAAGGAGGCAAAAGGAAATTCCAGACCAAGGGAACAGCCCAGCAAAGGCAGGAAGCCAGTGGTTCTTCTCACAAGGTCTGAAGACCAGCCTGGGCTGCGGGAAGTGGGTGGCTTCCTTTCCACCGGATAGTTCTGGGGCCTCGGAGGGACCTAGCTGGGGCAGTCTCCAGGAGTTGGAGCCTTCCTGAAGCCCTGGATTTGACCAGGCATGTAAGGCTTGAAACAGTGATGCAATAGAAGTGCGCACAGCATTGGACAGGGCAGGGCAGGAGGGGCCTGAACCAGCCTCTGCTCAGCTCCCTCCAGGTGCAGCCCTTCAGGGAGCCCCCATCCACCCCATGCTGGATTTTAGCTTTGCTTTTTTCCAGTTCTGGAGACTGAGCACAGAGCTTTCCTACTGAGCTACAACCTCAGCCCTTTCTTCATGTTTTATTTTGAGATGGCGTCTCCGTAAGTCACTAAGTTGCCCAGGCTGGGCTCAAACTTTCCACCCTGCCAGCACACAGCCCCAGGCTCCTGGAAGGTGGGGCGCAAGTTTCACCACTGGCTTGGGGTCACCTGTCCCTGAGGAATCATGCCTGGCCCAGCTGTGGGGAGGTGGCATGGAGAGAGGTCCTGGGGAACCCAGGGGAGGGAACCTTAGAGGCCAGAACAGATGCTGGGGCAGATAGGTCCAGGCTTGAGTCTGTCCATCCCCAGCAGTTTGTATTTCCTCTTGTGTCCTCCCTTTTTTCTGGTTTAAAATAATACTTAGGGCTGGGATGTGGCTCAGTAGAGAGCTCTTGCCCAGCATGCACAAGTCCTGGGTTCAATCTCCAGCACCACCAAAAAAATAAAATAATATTCATAGTAGAAATCTTAGAAAATTCAGACAAGCACAGAAAAAGCCCACTTCAATAAAGCTACATTGCTCGATAAATCTCTCATTGCTACAGCCTCCACTTCCCCCAGGGGCAGCACTGCCATGCATAAGGGCCAAGGAATAGCCTGAATTTTTCTCAGTAGGAACACATGGGACGTGCTTTCCTAACTTTTTCTCACCTGTTACATCATGAGCATTTCCCTCAACACTTCCTCTTCCTTTGTGCTAGCATTCTCGTTAGTAGCAAAGGATTTCGTCTTCTAGCTGTATTGGAGTCCGTCTGCCTTTCCCTGTTGCGGAATATATCTGCTCTCTTAGCACCCCTTTCTACACACCAGCGACCAAACATCACTACTTCCATATGCAGCACCGCCTGCTGTGGTTCTGCTGCGCTGACTCCTAGATATGGAACGGGCAGAAAGTGTACAAGTCCATGCGGCCTTTGGTACACATTTCACAAGCTGTTCTTGAGACAGACCCAAGGAAAGCCAAGAATGTTATCTGGTGAGAAGATCGCAGGGAGGCCCGTCACCTATCCCATGATCTCTGGCTTGTCTGTGTGTTCACAAGGACTTGGCGGTCTGTGTGGGTTTGACACAGGCCCAGAAAGCCTCTGGCAACCCTGCTGCAGCTAATTCATCCGAAACTACTTTGCTGGGATGGAGCAAGAACCAGAGGCTGGGGTACTCCAGCTGGCCGGGGGTGATCTCTGGTACCCTCCTGTCACTCTGATATGGCAAACAGCCTCTCAGAGTGGTTTGCCTCCTGATTTGGGAAGGAACCCCTTGAAACTGCAGGGTGGGGGACTGGGCACTCAACTGAAAGAAGAAAATCACTGCACTTTTCAGGGTCCCAGTACCACCTAGCAGGGAGAATGGAAAGGAGGGAATTGGGGGTTTTAGCGGCAGCGGTGAAGGATGGATGGATGCATTCATTGCCTCCGCTCAGACCCTACAAATGCATGAGACCAGAGATTGGCATGGTTTTTCTATTCAACTCTCATTACATACAAATTGTATTGCAGTCTATGGCTTGACTCAGCCCATTCCCTAGATGAAAAACCATTTCTCTCTCTCTCTCTCTCTCTCCCCCTCTCCCCTCCTCCCTCCCTCTCCCTCTTTCCCTTTCTCTCTCTCCCCCGCTCCCTCCCTTGAAATGGAACATTAGTAGATTGACTGCAATTTTACCATCTTGTCTGCTCCCCTAGTACCTCATCCCTGGTGTGTAACAATCACAAACCAGGTATATGACACTGTGGTGATAAGCCAGGGCTTTACAGACCTGTGTTCTCAGATAAGGAGTGTGTGGCCACCTGGGTCTCAGCTGTGTCATTCCTCCACTCAGGCATATGGAAAGCAATCCTGATTCTTATGGCACTTGCGGGTCTTGTGCTTGGGCCTCTGATAAATAGGCAGCCTGGGAAAAGCTGCCTGACGTGTTGATTTGTTAAAGGGTAATTCATTTTCAAGGCAAGTAAACAGCTTGTAAACTCAGGGGTTTACCACTTTAAGTGATTAAGAAGTAAGCAGCTATAAAACTTGTTCCATAAGGCTGTGGCTGATTGTCCCCAAGGTATTTTCCTGAGCATTGTTTGGATTTGCCAGATGCTTGCCACAGTTCCTCTGATGGGCTCTCCCACCACACACAGTCTACCACATAATGCCTCTTCCTGAGGACCCCCAGGACAGTGACCCTGCCGCCCCCACCGTAAGCAGACCTCTGTGGTAAACAAAGTTAGAAAGCATCTTCTACCACATAGGAGCGCAGGCCTGAGATCACATGCCGTGCCAGGAGATTCACACAGGCCTCATCTGTGTCAACACAGGTTAGGTGGCCTCTGGAGACTGGCTGAGGGTATCGGTAGGGCCCCTAATGTCTGCAGAGCTGATCAGTGGACAAAAACAGCTCCTTACAAACAGTACAGATAGCCCCTTCCTGATGGCCCACTGAGTCCTAAAGGGTAAGGGGGGTGCGGTAAGTCCCATCTGCTAAGAGAGGATAGGAGGCTAAGAAAGATGCAAAGACTTGTTTAGACCTCTCAGCTGGTAGGAGAACAGACAAGGGTTAAAACCCAGGCCTCCAGCTGGGCATGGTGGCACACACCTGTGGGACTCTGGGAGGCACTCTGGGAGGCTGAGGCAGGAGGGTAGCAAGTTTGAGCCCAGTCTGGGAAACTTCAGTGACTTAGAAGACCCTGTCTCAAAATAAAAAAGGCTGGGGATGTAGCCCAGTGCAATGGTTCATTCCCCAGTGCCACAAAAAAACCCAAAAGCATCATCTGCACTGGGCTCGGCACTGCTTCTATCTGGGGCCAGGAGGCAAAATATTTTAGGCTTTGCAGGCCATTTTAGACATACAGACCTAAATGTAGTTCCTATGGCAACTACTCATCTCTGCTTAACATTCTGCTGCCTTCCTGAGTTCTGAGAAAGTCCTCTTGGAACTGGGAGGACCTCCTGGGAAAGGTGTTCCCTGGGTGGATTACACGAGGTCCAGGCAGCACAGGGGCATGGGGTGAGGTCTGGGGCTGGGTGCAGCTCAGGGAGCAGCAAGGCTAGGTGGAGTGCCAAGAGGTCCGAGCCCCACCATACCATGTTACAAGGACAACTTGCTCCCCGTCCCTTAGCACGGCTTCTGAATTAGGGGTCTGAGGCACACCATCACTGTGGCCCGCCTGGCTCCTGGGGCTGCAGCAAGAAGCCTGTGACTTGCACAGGTTCCTGAAATTATTGATGAGGTGTTTGCTCCATGGGAGTTTTTGTGGAC
This sequence comes from Hystrix cristata, assembly GCA_004026905.1. NCBI lineage: Eukaryota > Metazoa > Chordata > Mammalia > Rodentia > Hystricidae > Hystrix > Hystrix cristata. The sequence goes on from PVJO010004183.1 coordinate 22,905, forward strand.
TTAGTGAATAAAGTAAGAAACTACTGCCCCCTGGAAAAGCAGAGTATAAGGGACAGAGGCCTGGAGTAGTCTTCAGGAAAGCATGGGTCCTGGAAAAAAGGCTGAACTTCCCTACAGAGAACGCATTTGCTGAGCACCTAGCACGTGCCATGCCTGTGCCAGGCCTGCTGTGTACAAAGGGTCATCGGCTGGGAAACAGAGAAACACGGCAAACACGTCCACATGCCTGGTGCTTACCTGGGGAAGCAGGCTTCACCACCCATGTCTTAGCCTCCCCAAGGCCATGGAGCTCATCCCTTCCCCCTGCTCGGTGGCTGCAGACCACAGAACCTCCAAGTCACAGAGTGGCTCTGAGGACCATTCGACACTGTCATGGCAGCTCCTTTTGTTTGTTTGTTCATTTGTTTTTATTTTTGAGAGAGGGTCTCGCTATTTCTGGCCTTGAACTCACTGCATAGCCCAGGCTGGCCTCAAACTTGCAGTGATCCTCCTGCCTCAGCCTCCTGAGTGCTGGGATTACTGGTATGCGCCACCACACGTGGCTTTATTGTGAGCAACTCTTACACAGAGCTTTTGTGGCTCTTGACCCTGACTACCTTCAAACCACAAGGGCAGAGCAGTTGTCTGGCAAGGAGAGTCCAGGGCTCTCCCTTTGGCAGAGTGTGGTCAACAGAGGCCCCAAGAATCTATCTTTAGGGTCCCCAGCACCTCTGTGTGAACTGCTAGTAGCCCAGAAGTCCCAAGGCTCCATGTCCCCTTCCAGAGCACAGCCTGCTGAGGCAGCACCAGGCACTCAGACTCATGGCCCCAGGCTCTGCCTTCAGCTTGGTGGTGGCTGCACCCTCTTCCCTGACACAGCTTCACCTATGTCCCAGTCAGTCCCTGGCCAGGTCATCTCACAGTGGGGAACGGGCCAAGACTCCAGAAGCTGGAGCTGGTTGCCCCGAGTCACCTTGACACCGAGGCCCCCGACCAGTCTCAGAGCAGCTCACCTGTATCTCAGCCTTCCGGTTCTCTTCTGCTTGAGCGCATCCTGTTGTCTTGCAGGCTTTGCCGTGGCCCAGTGCATAAACCAGCACAGCTCACCATCCCTGATGTCACCATCACCGCCTTCTGCCAGCGGGAGCCCCAGTGGCAGCGGGAGCACCAGCCACTGTGACTCGGGGGGCTCATCTTCCACGCCCTCTGCGGCCCAGAGCCCAGCAGGTACTGGCCAAGTGACTCAGGGGCGGGTGGCTCCAGAGAACCCCATGACCCCTTGCCTCTGCTATGGCTACTGGCATCCACCTCCTCCTTGTCATGGTGTTTAATGGACACTGCCACCCAGGAGTGTTCTGTGTACCCTCCAAGAAGGTGTTGCCCACAGGCTGGTTTAGCTCCTTGCTCAGGCTGTTCCACTGCAAGGCCTCCCCTGTCTGCAGAGCTGAAGGGACAGGTGACAGATGGCCTGGCCTAAGCCTACCTGTCCTTACCACCAGAGCCATAGGTGTCCCCAGGAGGGGTCTCCTAGAGGCACTTACTTGACTCCTGGGAAAAGAATCAAGTCTCTACTAATCCCCCCACCCACATACCAGTTTCCTTTTTTTTTTTTTTTTCTTTTGTTTTTTTGAGACAAGGTCTCACTATGTAGTTCAGGCTGGTCTTGAACTCACTATGTAGCCCGGGCTGACCTTGAACTCACAGTGATCTTCCTGCCTCAGCCTCCTGTCCAGCCAGTCTCCTCTTTAAGTGTTCAGTGTGGTACAGTCATACTTAGGGTGCATCCCACCACCCTCTGTAAGTCTGTCAGCATCATGGGAGTCACATCTTGCTGTTCTTTACCTTAGACCAGTCCAAACGCAGCACAGAGAATCCATGTACCCCTGGAGTCAGCCTGGAGCAGGAGACCCAAACAACAACCCCAACCCTACCACCCCAGCCTCCTCCTCACATGAGCCACATGCACACGTGAGTGCTGGCCGCGCTGCGTAAGAGCCCAGGAGTAGACACCAGGCTTGTTTGGTAGACAAGGCCCCAAAATATAACTGGAGTGGCACGGGTCAGGCAGGAGCAGACTCCAGGCTCCTGGGTTTTTGTCCCAGTGCCATCACCTAGTCCCAGGTCTGAGGGTCCTGGTCACACCAGCCTGCACCCCCAACTGGGGACCCTTGGTGTTCTTCACTGTCCCTGCAGGGTCCTGTCCAGAGCCCTTGCCCGTTATACATCCAGAGCATCTGACCTGATTCTCTTTAGGTTGTGGAGTGAGGGATGGTGATAAGAGACATGGGATGGTGGTGTGGCAAACCGAGTCTTCCTGGGCACCTGTACTTTTCCCTCCAATGTTGCAGTCTTTGTGTTCCCAGCCTGGCGTCCATGCCGGGGCTCAGGGCCCACCTGTGTGTCCCCCAGGAGGCACACATTACCTCCATCTCCTGTTGCCATCATGAGGCCCATGCACCCTCCAGCCCCTCACTGGGACCCTCTCTCTGTACAGGGTTGGGGTAGGTGACTGCACCCTCTGAGGGACTTCTGAACCTGATTTAGGGCAGGCTATACATCTGAGCAGCTGCCAGCACTGTTCCCAGGCTTGTAGCTGGGAAGTTCAGTCCAGGAACAGCCCTCAAGGCCCTTCCTCCCTCTCATGCCTGTCACACATGTGTCTGTGTGCTTGTGTGCACACACCTTCTGCCTGCGTGTGCACATTCCTGTGTGTGTGCACCCAAACAAATTTTCAAATGCTCTGGGATGAAAGCTCTCTCCTATGTTTTTGCGGACACTTTTCCATTTTTAAGGAGGAACAGCCAACAGCTAAGTGAACATATGAGCTATACACTTCTTTGCCTAAAACTGAAAGGAGCCAGGACACACGTTGCCAAAATCGGGCCTCTGTGCACCTGAACATGATAGCTAGGCTTCACGGCTGCACCTCCTCCAGGACCTCATGTCCGTGGTGTATGTGAGTTTCTTTTTTTCTTAGTCTTCCTTAACCCCTTCATCCCCACCCCCACCATTCCCTGTGCTGTGCCAACACGTGTCTTCTCATCTCCCAAATCCAAGGGCTGTCAGCCCGGCTGCCAGGTGGCCAGGTAGTGCCAGTCGATAAGTGGCGTCATGACCTCCAAGGTGTCTGGTCTCATTCGGTGCAGGCCCAGCAGGCAAGCATGCAGCTCCTCATTTTTTATGCCACAAGACAGAAAGAGTGTGGAGTACAGCTGCTTGTCGAACTACAGACACCAAGATAACTATACACCTCCTGATGAAGGACAGCCTGGGAAGCAGCTCATGCTCAACTCACAAAGGGAAATAGATGGCTTCAGATGCACCATTGATCCCAGCAAAGAGAGCACTGGAGCCCAGGAGTTCCTTTGGTTTTGAGGCTAAACTTCCAGGCCATCGTCAGCCACCCAGCCCTCCCAGCACAAAGCCTGTGTTCTGTTTCCACGTTCCCCGTAGGGGTAGCTCTAATCACATAGTTCCAGCATCTGCCTGGTGTTTCACCAGCCTGTGTTGGAGGGAAGCCAAGAGAGGAAGAAAGGACAAGAGCCTTTGTTGGGATGGGCTCCCTTCCGCCATTCCTGGTTTGTCATTGGCTCTAAGTGCTTAACTGCCCATGCATATCCTGCTGGCAAGATTGTCCACCCACCAAGGGTCTGCTACAACCTAGCAGAGGTGGCATCCTTAGAGGCCCAGGAAAGGCAGGGGGGTGTCTCTCCCCACCCTGGCCCATCCACCCTCACTGCCCGCTGCTCGGGCTGGATAGCTGCAGCCCCAACGGGCCAGTTGTCCACAGAGTGGTTTCTGAGGGTATAACATTAAATCAGAAGTGTCCCTAACCCTGTGTTCACGGAGCCTCCAGAGTCTAGGAAATTCTCCAGTATAGCAGGCAGCTGCCAGGGGCTACTCTGCCACAGAAGCCACACTTTGTATGGTCAGGTGTTTAGTTGGGAAAGGACATGAGAGATGACATCCACCTGGTAATGAGATAGGCCCAGTGTTCCAGGCTCTCCACTATGGTTTGGAAAATGTAAATTGTATGAGGATAGCTTGAAAAGTTAGGAATGTTACAAAAATACTGTTAAAAGGGAAGATTAAGGTCTATAGCACATTTCACAATCACTTAGAGTGTATTTCAAAATAGCTAGAAGAGTAGAATTTGAATATTCCTAACACAAACAAACAAGGAATGTTTGAGGGGCTAGAAATGTCCGTTACCCTCATTCAGTCATTACACAGTATGCATAATGTATATCACAGTATCACACTGTACCTCTTAAACATGCACAACTATTTGTGTCAATTTCAAAGTTTAAAAAATGTCTAAAGAGGTAAGGGTAACCGGCAGCTCCTCTAGCAGTTCACATAACCCAGGCAGTTACCATTCTGCCTGGGCTCCTGCCACAGCCACCTCACAGCCTTCCCAGTGGAGGCATACTACACAGCATCCCAGAATTCCCCAAACCAAGCCCACCTAGTGCCAGGCACTGTGCCCATAAGCACCTTACAGACCTCTCGCTGAGTCCTGCCTTGCTTTACCACCTCCCTGTGTACAGCTGAAAACACAGAGACTCAGAGAGGTTATGCACCTTGTCCAAGCCAATGCAGCTAACACAAGAGTCTGAATTAAACTTTATCATTGGCAGCTCCAAAGCCCATACTTTACCTTCTCACCAACCCAACAGAATTTCCCATGCAAGCCCCAGGAGTGTCCCAAGAGACCTACCTGGGCCTTGACTGGGGTCCTGGTGGGAGGTAGCCCATGGAGCACAGCTCTCCTGGCATGCACTGTTGTTCAGGGGCCCAGCTGAAAAGCCACATTCGTAAAGGTCTGGGGGACTGGCACAGCCCCAGGCAGCAGAAAGCTGGGCTGTATGGGCCCGACAGGTGAAGGCCCGATGGACCCCCCAAATTAACAGCAAAGTAGACCCCCAAAGGCCGTGCCGCCTCTGCTGGCCTATATGGGTTCATCCCCACACTAGCAGGTAAAACTGCCTGATGCCCAGGTACATTACCTGCCTCCAGTCTGTCCCGCTCAGGAACCTCACACTTCCTCACACTTCCTGGGTTTGACAGAGGTCTGTGTTTGTCCCAAATACAGATGTCTCATCTTCCTGTAGGGCCTTCCCCCTAGGCTCCCTGGATTTAGTGGCTCAAGCTGCCCCTCTCAGTTTTGTAGATTTGAGACCCGACCCACGAGGTCCCTCCATCAGCCCAGTCTCCCTCTGGGCTGGTCTCTCTGTCCTCTTAGGGACTGTCTCCCCAGATCTTCTCCACGTTGGCTTTAGGTAGCCCACACTCATCCCTATTAAGTTATCTTTTTCTAAGCAAACTGGCTTGTGTGGAGTCCCCACTATGCACAGGCATTAGGGGTACCATGTGGCAAAGCCTGGAATTCACAGGTGATTGGGGCCAGCCAGGACCCATCAGATGACCACACAGATGTGTGTAGTTACAAACTGTGAGGAAGGGACCATGCAGGAGCTGTCAGAGACAGCACAGAACACCTCTGGAAGGCTCTAGTTCTCCCAGAGGCCTCACTGGAGATGAGAGCCAAGGAGTGAGGACTAAAAGGGCCCAGAGTCCATGAGGAAGGCAGTCCTGGGTCTCTCATGAGTCCCCAGGCCCAAGCCCTCCATCTTGCTGCAGACAAGTGGAATCCTTTCCTCATCCTCTAGGGGCTCCCTATAAATTCTGTCCTTCTGAGTAAAGACTGGGGGATAGTCTGTCTTTAAAAACAATCCCCATACCCATGAGGCCCCTGGTCTCCAACCCAGAACAGGCAGAGGCCCCTCGGCCAGGAGCAGACAGGCCTCTCTGAAGCCACCGTTTGCTGCCCCATCAGTGTGGGCAGCAGCTGCTTCTGACTGCCCTCTGCATACTGAGCTGTGGATGCTCAAGTTGGGGACCAAGACACACCCTGAACTGCAGAAAGGCCCGAACTGAATTCCTTAACAACCCCAAGAACCAGTCAGAGATGGTCGGAAGCAAAGGGCTCTTATTTTCATTGTCAGTTTTTCGTCTGTCACAGCTATTTTGTTGACTGGCCTTAACAGCCCACATACCAGTTGAAGCCTGCCCACTGCCCATCACCACTGTTTTTTTGTTTGTTTGTTTGTTTTGGTTTTTTTTTTAGCCAGGATCTTGCCGTGTAGCTCAGGCCAGCCTTGAACTCCTTGACTCAAGCGATCTTCCTGCCTCGGTCCTCTTCCCACCCCGAAGTTCTGGGGCTACAGGCTCATGCCACTGTGCCCGCCTCCACTGCCCTTTAAAGGAAGTGCGCTGTGGTGCTCCCTGCCTTGTGGGGAGAACTGGACACCCTGTACCATTAAGTGTCCAGGAGCCAGGCATCTTGTCGCCCACACATCCAGCATAACTAGCCTGAGGGGCCTCAGGTTGATCCCTGGTGAGAAAATTGCAGGGTTGGAATCAGCATTTTCTCCTTAACATTTTCTGATTTTGAGAAGCTGAAATTATAGGGAACACACAGTGAGATAGGGAAAACAGGCCCAGTTTTACAAATGTGGGCCCAGTAAGAATACTTTAGAAGTATCTTCTGGTCTGGCCTGTGTACCCACAAAGTGCCACATTGCATACACCCACATACAGATGCACACACACACTCATACACACTCTGTGGGAATCTGATAAGTATACCATCCCCCCAGATAAGAGCTCAGTGACCTACCTTGAGTTCCTTTAACAGCAACTTGCGTCTCTAATCTACAGATTAGCTGGATTTCACACGTGTTCTGGGAGAGCTGCTTTGAAGAGAACAGAAGTCATTTGTTAGAAAATGACATCAGAGTGAAGGTCGGCCTGCCCTTTTAGAGGTGCATTTTACAGCATACCAGGCTCTGAGCCATTGCTGCCTTTAACCCTCCAAGGTCTTCCAGGAAGAAAGAAGGCACTGCTTCCTGGTCAGGTGCCCCTGTCCCCCCACTTCCTCCCTGTGCTCTTTGACCAAATGGATCACTTTCACCCCACATGCCTGCATTGTGCAGGCCAGACAGAGCTGAGAGTGGCCTCAATGTCACTGAACACCACCTCAGTCCTCTAGATTTAAGGACAGAAACCCAGAGGAGAGGCATTTGTCTTTTCTCCTTTGTTCCATAGCATTACTTTCTTTATGCGAGTAATGTAGATAAAACAGGAAATTGCCACCTAGCCAATTTTTTGCATATGGTCCTGTGGAGTTGGAGCACATTCACATTGTTGTTCTTGGGACATTACTTAAGCTTTGCTCTTATCTTGAGTTTGTTCCTGAGATTATAGCTGCTGCTTCACAGTGAGATGGTACTAACACCTTTGTTTCAACTGATTGGCACCCACCCTCAGCCATTTGATCCCTGGCCACAGCCCTTCCTCCTGTGGTTCCTTCTTGAGTGTCCAAGGTGCAGATCACCAGGTCACCCCCAGAGAGCATCGCCACTGGGCTGTGGGAGGGCCCAGGAGCACCTCAGGCGTCCTGCGCTTTCCCAGAACTCGCCAAGCGAGCCAGTGCCAACACCAAGAACCGTTGCCTCCTGGGTTGGGGTCAGAAATCTGCTGGGTTCACTTAGCTTATTTGGCTCTGAGCCTCTAAGCGCACACCTATCCCTCCTCACACTGTCTTGGGGAGGCAGGGATTTTGTTTCTTAACTCTGGGTCCCAACTGATACTGACAGGCAAGTCTGTTCTGTGTACACTAAGGTGTGTGACTAAGATCATGTGCTGCTATTGACTGCTAATCTTCCCTTCCCAACAGGACTACACTTTCCCTGCCCTTAACCCAATTAAATCATACGAGTAAATAATCTGGTTTGCAGGTTCTCCGACCCTGCCACCTCTTGGGGGGTGGCATGGGAGTATCCTGTCTGCCCTGGGGGCTGGCGCTCCCTGTGCCAGCTGCCAAGAGCCCACACTGGGGCACAGTCCTGCCCCTCGCTCTTGTCGATGCTTAGCGTCCGTCTCTGCTGTGTTCCTGTCTCTACATCACCTTTGCTGTTCCATTGTTAAAGGCTTTCTATGATCTGTCGCTGTGTTTTCCCTCTAGTCAGGAGTGGCAGGAAAGGACGCCGGCGAGTATTCAGCCTGTCGGAGGCCGACAGTCATGGCGGCCACTGGGTTTAGTGCTTCGAACGGCAGCTGCCACGGCAACTCACGCACAATCAATTCAGGCAGGTCTCCTCGGCAGGGTCTGCAGGAGCATGGGGGGCAGGCTGGGCCTGTGAGGACTCCAGGCTGTGGGAGAGTGAAGCCCTGAAGTTGGTGATTTCCTCTGCTTTCCCCAAAGCCAGCCTTTCCCGTTCCCCCTGCCCTCATCTGTCTGCAGCCCCAATCCCCCAGCCCTGTACCCTCACAGGCCTCCTTGTGCAACCTGGAGACATGGTCCTTGTCCTTGAAACACTCCCGGTGTCATGCTGGGCTTGGCCTCTCCGTAGCCGGCCCTGAGCTGGAGGTGGCATCTCCCAGTGTGTCCCCACTGAGCTCTCTGGTTTGGGCCGTGGGGCTGGGCGGCAGTTGGCTGGAGAATTGAGAATTTATGAAACAACCAAGAAGTCATTCCTTTCTTTATCCCCGCCCTGACCCCAAACTAAGTGGCAGATTCATTCACATTCCAGCCCGAGGCCAAAGTTATCCCCTCGAAAGACACCGAAGAGCAGGACCCTATTGCCTCCTTTTTATGTTCAGTGCTCCCGCTACATGTCACTGGTGAGGTTGGTCTGTGGGCCACTGCCACCTTCTCCTGTGACATTTCTTCTGTGGTATCTGATGTGTCCCCTCTGTTCGCAGTTGCACTTATCAGTAGAAAGCCTCTCTCCTGCTTTTTTGTTTCTCTGCTTCCTTTGAGCTTCACCCACAGCTTGGTGTGCGCGGCTCTCCTTTTTTCCCATCTCCCACCCTGGCTCTCCCAAGCCAAGCACAGCACATCCAGGCTCTCCCTGGAAACCGCCCCACACTTGGCGCAGATCAGTCGAGGTCCTGAGGTCCTGCCCCAGAGCTGCAGAACAGCTCCCGAGGGTGCCGGCCAGGGAGGAGGGCACGTAAACATGCCAGATTCCCCACTGTTGGTTCTTCTCCTAAGGAAGAAAGCACTTTTGTGTGTATGGTAGTATTTATTAGTGGGTTTGCTTTTTAAAGTAGAGTTGACTGTAACCTTCCCATATCCTCAATTATTTTCTTCACCAGAAATCCAAATAGGGATCAGGGAAAGGTTTGCCATGTCCCTGGATGTCTGCCCACAGGCACAGGGTTGAGCAAAGAAGGAGCTCTCCCGTGGAAGCTTTAGAAACCATGAAGGAAATGGTTTTGCCCCTCATCTCCAGATGGCAGGACAGCACCACCTGGAGAATCAGTTATTTCCAAACCACCTGGTTAGTGCCAAACTCACCTGTAGGTCCCCGTGTGCATTTGTACGGAGTTTGAAGAAGCTTACTCCCGTTGGTAGCAAGTGTGAAGATAGCAAGAACAGGCAAGTCTGGCTGAAAGTCAAAGAGGAGCCAGAGCTGAAGCAGTCCAGCACCACAGGCGTCCTTACACAGGGAGCAAATTAACTGAATTCAGAGGAACCAGAATTCTCAAGGAGCAAGCATTCCCCCTTTGTAGGCTCAGATCACACCTCTGTCACTTTTTCTACCAGTGCTCACTGGTGCCTCTGGCCACCTCCAAGCAAGGACAGACCCAAAGGTCATGTGGTGGTTTGCTCTGGACCTTCTCTCACTCATTCACTCTCTCCCTCTGTTTTCTTTAAGAGAGGGCTGGCTGGAGCCGGAGGTCAGTAGTGGCGCACTTGCCTAACATACACAAGGGTTCAATCTCCAACACTGCCAAAAGGGTGGGGGAGGGGAGAGAAGAGTGAGAAAGGCAAACCTTAGAAAGAAATCAATGGGGACCTTCCGGACCTCAATGGGCTCTGAGTCTTCTGGGAAGAAATGTAGTATGTGTGTTGGGAGACTGGGTCTGTGCTTATGCTTTCTCTTGGGGAGGCACTTCCTTTCATTCACCCTACTCTTAACGCTGCATGGTTTTATTTTTGCTCTTTGTTTTCCATTCCTTCGCTGTATATTCAGTTTGCCTTTATGTTTTATTTTGGCTTAAAAGAGAGAAGAAAAACGAACTCAACTGGAATCACATTGAACAAAAAACATCCCCCAAGAGACCCCAGGCCCTCTTGACCCCAAGAGCCATACAAATAAGAATTTGCCACCCAAGTGGGAAGCCCACGCCTCGCTCTCGGTGTCTTGAATGCTTGGCCCCTGCAGTCCTGCAGTATGGCCTCCACCTCGACCTCCATTTGCTCTGGTGTCTGTCCGGGCAACTCATCACCTGTCTGCAATCTAATCATGGATTTTGAAAAGCACACCCCAAAAAAGAAATTGGCACTCTGAAAATACCTACATCAGGTGGAGCCTGGTGGTTTCCATGGCCCCTGTGGGGAAGCTCAGGATGGTAGTGCCCTGGGCATCCCCGGCCCCTTGATGGGTGCTAACTCAGCAGACAAAACAAACCACAGTCCAAAGTTTTGTAAGTTGAAAAGTTCTACAGAAATTCTTTTTGAGACTATTGTTATTATTACAGTGGGCTCCCTCTTTGGTGAACGTCACCACTGTAGACTCTGGACCTGGCCTGAAGATATAGACGCACTGAGCCCATCTCTCTCTAATCGTGTCTTTGTCATAAGGCAGATGGTGCCAGACTCACCCGTGCACACGGCCTGCCTGGGCAAGTCTCTGCTCCCGGGAACTGTGCTTTCTCAATCCACATGGCAATTTTGCATGAGCCCGTGGTTTTTCCCTGGTACCACAAGTCAGGGAACCCTGGGCCCTGAAACACCTTCCCCAGACGAGTAAGACTGGATTTAGTGCTTCTGTGTCCTCAGAAGGAGTAAGTGGAGCCAGGCTATGTCCCTACACCAGCCATCTCCCACCCAGGTTTCCCTGGCCCCCGATCAGGACAGGTGCAGAGTTTGCCAGCCTGAGCACAGGATTGCTGGGCCTGATTCTGTCCCCACTTTTTCTCCCCCACTTAGATGCCCCCACAACTCCAGAACAGCCTCAGCCTCACCTTCCTGACCAGTTGGAGGTCGTCAATGAGACGGAAGCAGAAGCCAAGCCCAGCAAGAACTCAGCCAGGGGTGCAGAGGTGGAGGCAGCGCACCTATCCCCCAGCCTCCTCCCTGCCCAGCAGCCCACCATCTCCTTGCTCTATGAGGACACTGCCGACACACTGAGTGTCGAGTCGCTGACCCTGGTCCCCCCAGTTGACCCTCATAGCCTCCGCACCCTCCCCGGCCTCCCCCAGCCTCCCACACCAGCTGCAACATGCCCAGAGACCCTGGACGAGGAGACTGCATGTGCGGAGGCTGCAGGCCCCACTGAGCACTGAGCGGGCACTGGTCCCCTCCTTGTGCATGCGGCCCGGTGGTAGGGACCCCAGTGCGGTTGATGGCAAGACACATTGGGAGCACCCACACTTCTCCATGGCCCCAGCAACCATCTCGGATACCTGTACCCATGCTTCTGATCATCAGAAAAACAACCATGTTCCATCCGAATCCCAATCTCACTTTTACGTCTCTAAGAGCAGTCGGGCCCATGGGAACATCTCAGTGCATGCAGATGATGGCCATGGCTGCCTTAGGGAGGAGCTCAAGAGCCAGCAGCCCGGGTGGCAGGACCCTCTGGCACCCTCCCTCCCTCAAGGCAGCTCCTATCCCTGCCAGTGTGCACAGAAGAGTCAGACAAGGCCACTTTGGGCAGAAAGTTACAGAAAAGCAAACTTAGATCAACATCTCTTTTGGCTATTTATTTCTGGTTTTGGTAGCAGATAAAAAGCATTTATTTAAAAAGCATCTGTTTGGGGGGAAAAAATTCTCAACCTCAAAGTTTGATGTCATGTTAAAAGTGTGATGATACTGTTAAGGTTTCATTTTCATTTTCCCTTGAATTTGTCAACATTTGGTCTTAGAGTTCTTGGTGTCACTTTCTCCGTTTTCTTAAATGATTCTTTTTCTGTTACTAACTCTGCAAGCCTGTGGAATGATAACATACCTTCCTGCGGAATTTAGATTCTTTGTAAACACAATGGAGGAGATGCACATACTCTTAGGTCCACGTGGACTGCCGGAAGTGGCTCTGCCATCACTTTACCTGAGCACAGCCTTGATGTTACAGCAGAGATGTGACCGTGCCCCACTCAGTGCTCACACTACCCAGGGACTGGCATCCAGCATCACCTGCAGCTGATGTCACCTCTGTTTTTGTGAAGAGGAGCAATGGGGGACCGTGCAGACTCCAGAAGCCATAATGGGAAGAGAAGGCATCCGAAGGCATCCTTGGCATCTTCCCTGCAGGCATATATGCCCTGAGAGAGTCCCAGCTGCAAGGCCAGCAGACACCTGAGTGCAGAGCATGTCTCTCCTCCCCTCCTCCTCTTCCTCCCCTCTTCTGCACACTCTGTGCGGGTGACTCACGCAGACCCCACCCAGCTCAAAGGTGTTCTCTCACCCCTGGCCAGATACAGCGAGCAACGCCTCTTCTCTGAGACACAGGGAGATCCTCTACAGCTTCCCTGCAGATGTGCCCACCACGAGTACCCACACAGCACCTGTGACAGCAAATCTGGCTATCTGAGGGCCTCGGGAGACATGCCATGATCTGGCCATCCACCTGTTAGAGGTCCTTAGTCCTCACCACCTCTGCTCAGCCAGCTTCCCACCAGCAGCTGAGTGGTGACGTGGGAACAGGTCTGTCCAGCGCGTGGGAGCAAAGATATGGTCACTGGGGAGAGGCCCATGTTATCCAGATGGGGCCATGTGTTCTGCCTGATCTTTCAAACGGAAGCAGGTGGACATGGAGTGCAAGCCCCGAAGCATGCACTTCCGGTTTGGGTATGACTTCTTTGGCTCACCAGAGATGAGCGAAGGCAGCGACTCCCCTGCCCAGTAGTGTGACTGTGAGAAATGGAACCCATGTGGCTGGGCCCAGCCTTCTTGGGACCACCAGCTGCTGCCTGAAATCAGTGGCTCCAGCTCCTCATCATAGAGGTGGCAACTGGCCCCTTGGGCTCTGATGAAGGACCTACCTCACCCGAGTCTTGGCCATCTTGGTGATACCGGACACAGCTGTGTGTTCAAGAGTGCCCTCACATTACCAGCCTGCCCATACAGAACAGCAGACCTCTTAGTGGCAGCAGTGGGAAGTAGGGCCAGGGGTCTGAGTGAGCCCATTGCTAGGGCCACAGCTCCCACCTGCAGGTCCTGGACAGGCATCTGGGGTCAGCCCTCAAACACCCGCCCATCCACCACCTTCACATCCTGCAGAGGGCACTGCGGCCTGCCCGGTCACCTTCCCCAAGCCCACTGTTGGGCCCTTTGGGTTTGCTTTGGCTTCACATAAACAGTGGCTCATTGGCTGCTGAATCCCCAAACCTCTCTGCTTTGAAAGTTGCACATCCCTTTCTGGTTTGGAGGCTCGGGCTCCCAGAGTACCCCCAGTAGAGCAAACAGGGGAAGATGAGCTCCCTCAGACAAGTGAGGGTAGCTACAAAGCCCCCCTGCCACCTCGTCTCGTCTGGCTGCTCTCTCTGCACAGAAGGCAGCTCTCCTCCTGCCACCATCATCCAAATGTTTGCAGCAACAAGTGCTCTGGGCCTGGGTGACAAAACGCACCTCCTGAAGACAAGCACTGAGTTTCTGTGTGGTCTCTGAGATGCACTGATTTTAAAAAGGCACTGGCCAACCAATTCTGATCTGTTCTAGATGCAATAAATATGAAATATGTAATGTAGTGATGTTACTGTCAGGCATAACCTCTAAGGTTGTCTTCTGTTCCTGTGAGCTGAAACTAGGTAAATAGCTCCTGTCCCAGCGAGGAGCAGGGGTTGGGCAATCTCAGCGCTTCTGGCTATTCTAGAGAAGCACCTGCTTCTGCCTGTGTGACTCATGCTTCGTGGGGACTGAGCACAAGGGTGGAAATGAAAACTGGAGCTTCCTTGTAAATTTGAATTTGGCAATAAAAGAAGAAAAACCTTACCAAGAATGTGGCACACTGATCCTCAGCGGTATGGCAGGAGGCTATGACCTGGCAAAGCAAAGGTCCTCGGCCACTGACCCCATGTCCTGCTGCAGCTGTTCAGGGGGACGTGGTGGCTGGAGCCCCTCCCCAACCCCACCCAAAGTTGCAGGAGGTTGGTGGGGCGGCGCAGGACAGTTGCAGCCCAGTCATTCAGGAAGCACCCTGCCCCTGCCACGTGCAGGGAGCAGTGTGGTCCTATGCTCCTGTTCGGCATCTCTCACCTGCTGAGCAGGAAGAACCATCCCCCAACAAGCCTCCAATTCTGCATCTATAGAATGGGCCATCACCACCTTGCCTCAAAGAACAGGCACAGCGAGTGGCCGTGGTGTGGGCGCAGTCTGCTGAGACGAGGGGAGCAGAGATGGCTTCGCTGTGTCACAGCGTCAGGTGATGTGTTGGGGCAGGCACAATTCTAGAACATGGTGACACATACCAGCATGAACTCTGAAAATCCTTGGAAACAAGATCACAGGTTCTCCAGAACCTCTGATGCTCTAATTTAAACCTGGCCCAAAAACAGCTGGGAACTTCTAGGTCTTGCAAATGAATTTAAAAGAACAAGCAGGGCACCTTCCACATGCTGACAGTTGAGGCTATGACCAGGATGGGGGCACCTCCCTTCCCTTTCCTCCTGGCCCAGGACTGTTCTCAGCCAGTTCCCTGGAAGTCTGGCCTTGAGTCTTGGGCCTGCCAAGGCTCTAGGGACCCCTGGGTTGGAGCTGAAGCCCACTCTGCCCTGGGGCATGGTTGCCACAGGCTGTATCTGCTGGGTGCCTAACACCAGGCCAGGGACCCACTTGCAGCTCCTTCCTCACAGCAACCCTGCTTTGGGCATGTGAGCATTCACATATCTCCATGACTTCAATCTAGAAAAAGACACTAGCTCGAGGATTCCAGGGAGTAGGTGGAAGTTGCCCTTAGGATGGGCCAAACCAGTGGGCAGCAGTTGTTGAGAGCTCACCCACCTGCCTGCCTGCCCCAGGTTTCCAGACAAGGGCCAGCCCTGGGCCTGGGGAGACCCAGGGAGGAAGGGAGGAGCAGAGGGCACCAGCTGTCTGCAAGGGTGCAGGACCACGCGCTCCCTGTGCTGTCCTGCATTGACCTGACTCCTGGACTGCTGGTATGCATGTTCCTGGGCTGTGATAAGAAAGTGAAGCAGCGCTTTACAGACACGAGTGACTTTTGTTGAACTCACCTAGAACTCTCATTCAAAACCCACAGCCACAGTGAGGGCCTCTGCACAGCCTTGTGCACACAGTAGATGCTCAGTGAGGGTGGCTTTTTTTCTCCTCTGCCTTTCCAGGTCTTGGAGAAAAGCCAGTCTTTTCTTTGGAAGCCAGGGGTGCCTGGCTTGAATTCCTGCAGGGCCTCTTGCTATTACTCACCCTGGGTCAGGTTCCCCTGTGTGCTTGGGTTTGCTTGCCTGTAAAAGGAGGACAGGAGTAGCCAGTGTCAGCCTTGGAGGTTGTTGGAACTCAGGGATGTGCACAGGCAGAGTGCTCGACTCAGAGCGGGTAGCCTGAGGTTCTTGGCATGAGGCCTGCTCAGGGACCTTTTCCTCTGGCTACTGTGGTTTGGGTCTGAATGTCCCTAAAGGCCCACGTGTTCAAGGCTGGCTTGTCAGCCTGGTGCTGTTGGGAGGAGGTGGGATCTTAGAAGGCTGGGCCAATGGGGAGGTTTTAGGTCATTGCGGGTGTGTCCTCAAAGGGGACAGAGGGACCCAGCCCCTTCCTCTTCCTCTCACTCCTGTTCTTGGCCTTGAAGTCAACAGCTTTGCTCCACCATATTTTCCTGCCATGAATGTCACCACAAGCCCAAAGCAATGAAGTCAACAGGCCATGGACTGGAACCTCCAAAACTGTGAGCCAAAAGAAACCTTTCTTTATACTTTGATTCTCAGGTGTTTGCTCCAGTAACAGAAAGCTAATGAACATGCAAGCCCCAGCTCAAATCCAGAACTAGTCCAGGGGGTGCTGAGTGGCTGAGGGTCACTTTGCCTAAGTCTCTGTTTCTTTAGAGCATGTCGTGTACCCCACTCCCCTATACTAAAAGTGACCTGCTGTGGGTCAGTGGATGGTGCTGTTTCCCAGAAGCTGGAAGGGTCTCATCCAGGAACCAGGAGGCGAGCTCTGGCCTGCTGCATCCTGACAGCACCAAGCATGAGGGACAGGTGAGGGCAGGTGGTGGCATCCCAAGTGCCAGTGACCTCAAGTCCCACACAAGAAGGGAAGACTGATTTCCTGCCAGCAACTGCTGGAAACCCCCTTCCTCTCCTGTCCTGCTTCTTCCTGGCATTTCAGGGTGGTGGGGGAAAACCCTCAAGGTCTAAAGTGCTTTTCTCCAAAGGCAGAGGGTTCTGAATCCCTGGACACATGTGGGTCTTCCCAGGAATTCGTTTGAGGGTGCTCCTCTGCCCTCAGCCGGCTCCAGCTGGGCCACTCGGGTCCCCAGCACAAGGTGCTGCCTTTAGCCCCACCCCCATGCCACCTGCCACCAGGCTCAGCCTGATTTCCTCTATAAGAGCAGCTGCACCCACCTAGACACACACCTGCCCAACACCTGAGCCACCAGTGACTTCTGACTCACATTTTCAATTCAGCTTATTAGGAGGGAAGCTTTGCCTCTGCAAACAGAAAGCCAGCGGCACTTGCTGTGTTCCTTCCCCAGGGCTGCCCAGCAATAATTACCGACAGGGCTTTCACCTGCCAGGAACTTCCTCTGTCACTGCTCTAGAGGCCAGCAGTGCAGACTCAGGCGGACTTCCGGAGGCCCAGGGAGAATTCATCCCATGCTTCTCTCCAGCTTTGGTTGACTGTGATGATCCCTGGTGTCCCTGGGGTGAGTCATTCACATCTCTGTCTCTATTTTTGGTCTATCTCTCCTTTCTCTTAAGACACCAGCTTTGGGGCTCAGGGCCTCCCCTAATCCAGGATGATCTCATCTCAAGATCCTTAATGGTATCTGCAAAGACGCTATTTCCAAATAAAGTCACATTCACAGGAGCCTAGGATTAGGGCACGGATATGGAGGGTCACTATTCAACCCAGTACACTAGCCAGAAATCAAAGGTTCCATAAAGACAAACACAATAAAAGCAAACCCATATAATTAAGTTGTACCGGGTTCCACTCCTTCCTTGCCGCAGGCTGCCCAGGCTTGCCTTCCCTGTTGAAAGGGAGACCAGGAGCTCTGAGGCCTGCTAGCACCTCATCGAGACTTTCTCTTTGATGGGCTCAGAAGGACTGGCAGGAAAAAAAAAAAACAATCCACTGTTGGGACTAGCCCAGGTCTGTGCTCTTCTGCCCCTAAAACTCATCTTGGGGCCCTCAGATGGGTGGTGTTGCAATGGCAAAGATAGATTACAGATCATGGTGTGGTGGAAACCAGGCAATTTTTTTAAAGCCTCCTTCCCCAGCAGGTTCACCCCAAGCAGCAACTGTGTTTTATTTGACTGGATCTGGCAGCCAAGCACGGGGTCTGACATGTGGCTCTCTGTAAATGTGTGTTGGGTGAACAGAGCCAAGTTCCCAAAGCCTGAATTCCATCCATGGCCCTGGCCTTCGGCCTCCCCCATCTCTGTCCCGGCTGGTACCTTCCAGACCTTACCAAGGCCAGCCACTGACCTCTGGAAGAGCATTCAGCACCTGGTTGACAAAGGCAGAAGGACTGGAGGGTTTCCCTTTGGCACCATCAGAACTTCTGTGTCCCCCAGTAGTCCCCAAGTGCCTCAACTGACACAGCTACTGCTAGTACTGCCATGCCTGATGAAACCGCATGCAGGACAGGGGGTAGCAGTGCTGGTTTTGGAGCCAGCTGATCAGGTTCAGGTCTCTGCATGGATGTGCCCACCCCTGAGGCCTTGAGTGTGTGGCTATTTTCTTATCTGTAAGATGGGCACCTGCCTGGCAGGGTCCTCAGCTGTGCAGGTGAGGCAGGGCCAGTTCTTCTGAGTACTCCGTGCCTGGCCTGGCACATGGGTCTCTGCCAGGGCCTCCCTGTAGCCCCGGGAGAATCACAGAGGGCATTAAAGAACACCTTCTGCCCAGGCCCCTCAGATACATGGCACCCAGGTCGGGTGGGCGGCTGGAGTTCATTTCAGGTGCCATCTTGACAGGGCTGGGGATGCCCCGAGCCCTGGTATGTCCGGGTGTGCCTGTGAGGGTGTCTGGAAGAGACAAGTGTCAGCAGACTGAGTAAATGCAGTGGGCACCATCCAGTTCATTGAGGCAGGCAGAGCAAAACAAGGCAGAGGAAGGGCAGATTTGCTGTCTGCTTGAGCTGGGACATGGGCACTCCTGATTCCCAGGCCTCTGAATTTGAACTAGAATGACACCACCATCTCTCTTGGGGCTCAGGCTTGCAGATAGCAAATCGTGGAACTTCTCAGCCTCCATAATCCTATGAGCTGGCTCCCATCCTAACTCTCTGGTTGCACAGCTATTGGTTCTGTTTCTTGGGAGAACGCTTGCTGATACAGCAGCCAAGACAGGACAGTGAGGGCCTCCTGCAGCCCACCCCACACTCCTCACCCTCACTGTGCCTCACGAGCACTCAGCCCTGTCCTGGAAGACCCCTAGCCAGCTCCCACCCAGCACCTTGGCATCTGCCTTTCTTCCCCTCAAGCCCCCTCCCACCTCCTCCTCTGGCCACAGCATTGGTGTGACATCCCAGATGGTCCTCTGAAGTAGGGCTCCCTGCTTTGCTCTGTCACAGCCATCATCCATTTCCTTCCTGGCATTTATTATACCTCAAAGGGGTTTTGTTTCTCTGATGGTTTGCCACATTCAAAGTCCCATTGTTTTCTTTGGAGGATCCCCTGACATCAGGGCAGGAGAGGACAGGGTGCCGCAGGTTTATAGGGGAGGTAGCCCCAGGGAGCTGGAGTGGGAGCCAGGACAGAAGGGTAGGAACCTGGGGGACAGGTCAAGCTCTGCCCTGCTGGGAACCCTCCATGGAACTGCTGGGGTCAGGCCTCAGGACAGGCCCCTGGAAGGCTGGGTCAGACCTGTATATGCTGGTGCCCTGCTGTTGAAGGTCGTCTAGGGCATGGGTGTCTGGTTTCGCCCAGCTGCCCTGCCTGGGACCTAGATGGCACCAGCAGACAGAAACCTGGAGTCTCAGCAGATTGGGATGACAAGGCGTGGAACCAGAACAGGTGTAGAGAGGTGCTCCAGGTTCCAAACATGTCAAGCCACAACCTCAAAAACCACAACTTGCAAACTGGATTCTGTTTGGCCTGTACATGTGTTTAAGACACATTATTAAGCCAAGATTTGAAAAGTGGGAGCTCTCATGCAAAATATCTGCATTTCTACCTTCTTTTTAAAAATCAGACTGGGAGCCAGGCAGGGTGTCATACACCTGTTATCCAGCTACTGAGGAGGCTGAAGCAGGAGGATCACAAGTTCAGACCAGCCTGAGCAACTCAGAACCTGCTCAAAATAAAAACTAACAGGACTGCTTAGCCAACGTGGATACCAAACCAGTTTACTAACCCTGAGGCAAAAAGTGGGTAATTCTGCATCGACACATCAGGACAAGCAGTAATAGAATCCTACAATGAACAAGAACCAAGTGTGAAGTGGCCTGAGACAGAGTGTGCTTCCCTCAGGGATGTTGGGAGCAGGAGTGGACAGGATTATATCTCAGGTGCTGAATCCAAAACTAAACCACATCTTGAGGCCACAGATAGAATGAGCGATCCACAAGTTCCTGGCAGCCCATAAAAAAAAGAAGCTGTGCCAGCGCTTTCTCCAGAGCCTGAAAGCCAGGACCTTCCAGCTCCATCCCTGGACACTTCCTGAGAATGGGCCTGACACCTTTTGAAAGCCCCACTTATTAATGATGAAGAAATGGATTCCCATTACTTATGAGTACCACTTCCCTGGGCCAGGCTCACTGCTGATTTGACCATGGTGCCGTGTCCAGATTGAACAAGGAGCAAGTCCGGCAGTGAGAAAGTTGTTCACGTGCCCTGGTTTGTGCCACTACTTGGTCAGTCTATCCAAGGGTGTGACACCCAGTGGACACCGCAGAAGTGTAAAACACTGCAGCAACTGAGGTCGTCTTGAAACAAACTTTTATATTGGAACATGGAGACTACACGTGGGTTTTAGAGTTTGTGCTGTGGGATAAACAGAAGCTCTGAAGAAAGAACATAATCAACCCCAAAGGCGACTTCAAAGAATAAGGACAGCACAGACAGCTGGGTGCTGGTATTTGCCAGTGCTTACTCAGTACTGTGACTCACGATCGCAAATGTGCCACCATTAGCATCAGATAGCCGTAAAGTTGTTGCGACCTCCCTGTACACCCTCTGGCTTGTCAGAGGTGACAGAACATGCGGCCCTGGGGTGCTGAGGAAACCAGGGCACCTTTCCATCCTGCAGGGGCTGGTGAGTCTCAGAGTGTTCTGTTCTCACAGGTGTGATTTTTTAAAAAGTGAATGCTCAATAGATGGTGTTTTATAATAAAAATAAAAAAGACTGATGTAGCTCAGTGGTAGAGCACTTGTATGAGACTCTGGGTTCAATCTCCCAGCACCACACATATATCCAACCAGGGATGGCGGGCCCTCATCCCCTCCTGGCAGCTGTCCTTGGGAGGCAAGCACCCCCCAGTGACTGGGCAGATGTGGCTGGTTGCCCTCCCCGCACCTCCCACACCCAGGCCGGGCTCAAGGGCAGCCACCTTGCTCTGTCTCCATGGCACATGGTCTCTGGTGTCTGCTCCTTTGCTCAGAGCCGGGTATCTGAGGTCCACCCCAGCTGTAGCATGTATTGGTACTTGGTTCCTTTTCACGGCTGAATCATATTCCATCCTGCTGACAGGCCACCTTTTGTTGGTCCACTTCCTACAGAAGGCTTGAGGGTTGTGTCTGCCTTCTAGTGAATAGTGGTGCTGTATTCCCCCAGCTTCCAAATCCAGTACCGTTCAGCAAGCACTTGGCAGACAGCCATCTTGTGCCAGGCTTGGTTCCACCCTGGGGACACAGATGTGACCCAGGTGCCATCGCTGCCCTCTGTCTACAGACAGACAGACAGACCACGACCTTGCAGGCCTTATCTGGAAAATGGGTCTGGCCAGGGCCACTGGATCCTCCTTCGTCCCCACTCTCGCTCACACTCTGTAGGGGAGACTAGTTCACTCACTGCACAGATTTGCACTAAGGCTCCAGGCTGCAACACCAGCTCCCATCTGGCTGGGCTTAGAGTGGAGGATAATGAACAAAGAGGCAGGAACATGCAAGACACAGTCGGTACCCACAACCTGCCTGGGCAGCCACTTGAAGCCATCATGTCCGCACCACAAGCTCACTCTCTCGGGGCCAAGATCAGGGGTGACATCAAAGAGTTTCAAGGAAAGGAATGATGTAGCAGGCTTGCCTGGCAAGAAGATGCTGGACGTGGGTGTGAAGAGGATGCAGGACAGGCCACTGCTGCACGTAAGGACGGGTCCCATCGAACGGGCAGCCCATGACATGCTGAGGAGGTAAAATCACAGCTTTGGTCGGACTGGTCATGGGGTGGGCAAGGGGCACAGCTCTTGGTCTCTAAGAGGCCTGAGGCTTGTCCAAGGTTCAAGTGATTCATCCCTGCATTCCCACGTCTTCCACATCAGCCTGGCACCTCTTCCTTCACTGTCCTTAATTTCTCTCCTTTGCTCTCTTGAGTTTTTGTCCATTTGCTTTGGTTTGGCTTTTGTAGACAGAGTGTTACTATGTAGCCCATGTTGGACTCAAACTTGTGATCCTCCTGCCTCAGCCTCCTGAGTGCTGGGATTACAGGTGTGTGCCACCAAGCCAGGCCTCTTTCACTCTCTTGTTTCCACTGACTGCCAAAGGATTGTATAGCTCTGATGGCAGCTTGGCAAAGTGTAGAAAAATAGCATTTTCCATAATCTTATCATGAAGGGACAACCCTTGCTGACCGCTGGCAGGTTCCCTGCAGTCTTTTCTCTGGGTCTGTTGGCAACTGAAATGATACAGCGGCTGTCACAGCAGGTCCTACTTTGACACCGTAGCCTCCTCATCTTGGCTGCCCTGGATTACTGGAAGCTCCGTTTCTGAAGAGTATGACAAGTTCTGAGGCAGGATGTGTCCCTTCAGTTAGCTGTAGCCCAACGATGGACATTAAAGTTCATTCCCCTTTGTTTTAAACCAGTCAGCAATGAACAGTACTGTGTTTGTCAGCTTTCCATTGCTGTAACAAATGCCTGAGGTAATCAACTTATATAGAGGAAAGGTTTATTTTGACTCATGGTTATGGAGATTCCAGTCCATGATTGGTTTATCTTATTGCTTTGAGCCTGCCATGGCAGAGCAAACCACCCACCTGGCAGC
Organism: Hystrix cristata; assembly: GCA_004026905.1. Lineage (NCBI taxonomy): Eukaryota > Metazoa > Chordata > Mammalia > Rodentia > Hystricidae > Hystrix > Hystrix cristata. The sequence continues at coordinate 45,276 of PVJO010004183.1, forward strand.
TGGGAAGCAAAAGACAGAAAGAGTTTGAGGTCTGCAGTCCCCACCAAGGACACGCCCCCACCAAGCCACGCCCCCGCCTCTTAAAGGTTGCACCATACTGGGAATTGAGACTTTACCTACCACTTCACTTTTGGGGACTCTGAAGACCAAACCATAACAATCACTACATAAACCTCTGGCCACATCCTACATTTTCTCTATAGACGAGGTTCTTAGCATGGGAATTTCCAAATTGTAGAAATATAAACCATTTTAAGACTCTAGCTACAAACTGGAAGATCGCCTTCCAAAATTGCTACACCACTAACACTCTTACCAGCAGTGTGAGCAAGTGCCATCTTGCTCCAGCACCAAGTGTCTACGTTCAAACTCTTCCCAGTTCTCAGCTCAAAGCTCGCTTCTGGGAAGCCCCCTTACATTTCCCCTCCATCCTGCTGACTGCAACAGCCAGTAGCCTCTCTTCCCTCCACCTGCCCTGGTCCATCCCAGTAGCAGGTCTGATGTCTGAGTCAGAGGAGGCCCCCACCTAGCCTGCTTCCCAGCCCCAATCAGTCAGCACATTTTGAGTAACTCCTAGATCCTGGGAAGCGTCCCCAACAACCTATGAGGACAATTTTATGCTCTTGTTTTGTTTTTGTTTGTGTTTGTGTTTTTCAAGACAAGTTCTCACTATGTAGTCCAGGCTGGCCTTGAACTCACTATGTAACTCAAACTGGCCTCAAACTCACAAAGACAATTCCCACTAATGGGCACTTCCTACATTCCAGGCTCAGCAGAGCAGTTTCCATGCCCACTCTCAGTTCATCTTCCCAACAACCCTACCACACTGTCCCTTTACTCTCCCCGTTTTACAGATGAGGGCCCTGTAACCCCAGGTCTCCCCACTCAGAGGTGACAGAGCAGAGCCCTGGACTCAAGCTGGGGGCCTGTAGAGCCACAGGAGCAGAGTCTGAGAGGCGAACCTATCTCACGGCTCCACTGCCCTGGCAGGGCCCCGCCACCCCCATCCAGTGCCCAGCGGGTTCCCAGGAACTGGTTGGAGTTTGTCCAGCCCCTGTGTCTTCCGGAGAAGTCACTTTATCTCCCACTTAGTCGGCTCCGGCCTTTTCCTGCCAATCTGCCCAAGCAGCTGCCAGATACCTGGGGTACCATGCTGCCGCCCTGGCCTTGGTGGCTTCTGTCACCAAAAGGAGGTGACTTCGTGCCACCCCTCCCTGGAGGCCTCACAGGCCAGGAGTAAAGGTCTGGCTGCCCCTGAGATGTGTTTACTCCACAGACTCTGATGGAGCACATACAGGGTACCAGGCACTGTGTGAGGTGGCGGCGTGAATGAGCCAGACGAACTCCAGGGCCTGCGGTAGACCTCCCTGGCCATAAAGAAAACACAAACACGTCAGTTTCACGGTGAGTGTCACAGAGGATAAAAATAAAGCCAGGAGGGTGTCTGGCTGGCCAGTGAGGGCAAGAAAGGAACTGCAGCTGGGAGGAGAGGGAAGGCAGTGCTGAGAAAGGATATTTGAGCAGTCCGAGGGCGGGGAGGAGGAGCTCTGAGGATGTGTGGGCTCAGTGTATCGCAGGCAGAGGGAAAGACCAGTGCAAAGACCCTGGGGCACTCCGGACAGGCACAAGGACGGGCAGACTGATGTGTCAGCAAGGCGATGGGACAAATTGAGGGGCAGGAAGTTTGAGTGTTTTCTGTGGGGACAGGGAGCCCTGGGGACTGTGAGGAGAGGAGGGTGTGCCCAATGTAAGTTTTAACAGGGCCACTATGCTGCCTCCTAAATGCTTGGGCAGGGAAAGGGTGCTGGCTGGAGGCACAGCCCAAAGCCCACTCGCCAATCCAGCAGAGCCTGCTGCTTTGTCCAAGGGCTCCAGCACACATGTGCACATGTCACATACACACACGCATATGTGTGTGAGGGGCACACATGTGTACATGTGCACACATGCATGTAACCCCGCATGACACGTGGAACACAAACAGCTTGGGACCAGACAGCTTACCACATGGGCCTGCAACCAACTTTCCACAGAAAGTGACTCCATGTATCTGAGCCTCCATTTCACCTCCCAGAAATCAGAAGTTCAGACTCTCTTCCCAGACTCTCTTTCTCTGTGCAAAGTCAGCCCACCAGCTTCACCCAGAGGAAGGCAGGGTGGCAGTTCCCCAGTGGCCCTTGTCTCCTCGAGGCCCTGCAGGATTGGTGGGGAAGCTGGCACCCTGGTCTCTGATGCACTCCTGGACCCTGGAGCCTGGTCAGGATCTCGAGACCAGCACTGCCCACGGCAGTGCCACCAACCACCCACCAGGCTAGGGCACCACACCCCAGGCCCACGCACAGGTCCTCCCTCAGCACTCGCAGGCTGTGGGAAGATGATGGTAAGAAACAGCCCCTGGGCGCTGAGCCTGCAGCCTTTCCCTTCCTTACCCCACATACATCCTCATCACCACCATCATCACCACGGCCTTTGTCTTCACCTGCATCACCATCCTCACCTCTTCATCTTCTACATTAACAGCTTCTTCAGCAGCACCACCCCCCTCGTGATCTTCTGCACCATCCTCCTCCTCCCTGTCATCTGCACCGCCATCCTCATCCTCATGGTCTTCTCCTTCGTCTTCATCTTCTTCACCACCACCTTGTCACCACCGTCATCTTCATCTTCATGGTCGTCTTCACCATCATCCTTATCATGTGGCCATCCTTTCCTCCTTCTTCCTTCTTCATCTTCATGGCAGCCGCGTGCTGTCACGCTGCCCCTCCTCTAATCCTTCCTGCGTCCCTGTGAGAAGCAGCCAAGGCAGGGAAACCCTGGAGGCTGCGCTGACTGGGCACCCTCCTTCCTCACCCGCAGCACAGGCCCTGTCCCTCATCTCTCGGCACAGAGGGTCTTGTCACGTAGGATAGAAATCAGACATGGTTCTTGCGCCTGCTGGCGACCATCACCACTGTCCACCCTCTTCTTCGGGGCTGTCTGAAGGGGCGGTCCTTGTACCACCCTGCCAGATGTTACTAATCTGCTGAGGGCAGTTTGTGGCACCGCGGCCTTTGGTGTTACCAGCTCAGCACGCTCTGCTTCAGCTGGGAATCTCGGATAGGAGGACCAGCCGTGGCAGAGGCTTTGTCAGGGCCTAGACTCCAGCAGAGGGAGGACTGTGTGCAGGTGAGCCCCAGAAGGGTGCAAGGAGGGTGCTCGGAAAGGGAAAGGTGGACTTGTGCTTGCGCAGTGTCAGGTTTATGTTTGGTCCTGGGGAGCGAGGGGCGCTCGCCGACCTAACTGAGTGGCAGAACCTTCAGAGAGGCTGCAGGTGGCGACGTCTGGGCTCCATGAAGTCTGGTGCAGCCTAAGCAAATGCCTCCTTCCTGGAAGGGCCATGGGGTGTCCAGTGTACCCAGGCTGGCTGCAAGGTCTTTGGGGGTGTTTTGTGGAATAAAAACACCCTTGGGAGGTGTCAGTCTCCTCTCTCCTGTTTTATTCTCACTACCTTGTTCTTCCAAAGTGCTCTTCGTTCCCTGACCCAGAGTAGGTTGCCCTGTTTGCCTAGCATGAGGCAGAGACTTGCTCCAGTAGCAGGGGTAGGATTCCAGATCTTCATCCTACACATAGTCATAGAAGACCTGCAAGGGCAGCAACCTGGGAGGTTTGGGGACGGTGTTGCCATCCTCATACTGTTCCAAACTACACTCACACCCCTGAAGGGCCCCTCCTGATCCTCCACCCTAGCTGGATCCCCCTGTAAGAAAAGCACCCTCAACCTCAAAGGCCTCCAATCCCAGGAGCAAAAGTGAAAGCCCCACAGTGACCTTTCATGATCACTCAAACACTGCTAATCTCTGATGTTTGCCAAAGAGTCTTAGATCTTTTCTAGGGCAGCCTCTGAAATCCGAGCTAAAACAAACTCTTCTAATTTTTGCTGTATCCCTCTAGTTACCTGCTGTTTACAACAAGCCAGGGCAGACCAGTGCCCTACTTGTGGCAGGATTGTGGAAGGGCATTTTAAGTTGAAATTAGCTTTTTACAGTGTTGGGTTTAAAATAAATTAGTTAAGTAATAGTGCTTGGCTATGGCTGAGTATAAAAGTGGTGCTTGAAAGACTTGGGTTTGAGGAGTCTCATCCCGGGTTAGACTCAAGCCCTTAGCCTGGCAGCCGATCACTCCACCACCCACTCACCTCTGCAGCTATCTCAGCCTAGCCTGGCCTCCAGACCTTCCTCATTGCCTCAGCATGGACTACTGCACATTTCTGGCCCTTTGTACCTGTTTTTTTCTTGATTGGTGGGACCCTCAGTTTCCCATCCACTAGTCACACGCACTTCTCCGTCCATAGACACCCCCCTCCTAAACACCAGGCATTGAGCCCAGCACCAGGGGACATAAAAGGAGGGAGAATTTTGGAGAGAGAAGAGACAACTTCCTGGAAAGATTTCCCTCCCTGATAAAATAGAGATTCGATGGGATTCGATGGGATTCGATGACGGGACTGAGCATCCTAATGACATTAGGGTCCTGCCGCAAAGGAAGGGACCATAGAACCCCCAACGAGAATAGGGCTGTCTAATGCCAATGCAAAGTCAAGGGGCAGGTAGAGGGCAGAAGCCCAGAGGACCGGGAGCCCGGGCATCTCCCTTTTCACAGAGGAGGAAGCTGAGGCCAAGAGAGGTTGGCATAAGGTACACCAAGTGCTTTACTACAAGGTGCTCACTCCCACTGTGCCACGTGGGCGCTGTTATTGGCAGCACGGTACACATGGGGGAACCAAGGGCCAGAGAGGCAGGGTGACCTGCCTGAGGCCCCAGAGCTGCTCAGAGGCTGGGCGTTCTGCCCTGGCTGTGCATCTGCTCCAGCAAACCTGGATGCTCAGCGCTGCCACCTGCAGCATCTGGTGCTCCATAATGGCACCGCTTCGGGCCCAGGTGGTACGCAGGGCACAGAGTCCTTGGCCCTGCCAGGGAAGGTGGGGCATTATGGCAAGGCCTTGCCCACTTCTGTGAAGGAAATCTCAGGCAGCTTGTTCCTAGAAGGAAGAGTCACACCCAGTGTTAAAGCAAGGTGGGTCTCCAGGGCCACGTGTCCACTTCTGGGAAAGGAAGGGGTAATTCGCTGGCAGCAGCTCCTGAGTCCTGGGCCCCCTGACTGAGCTCCAGTCTGGGGGACCCGGCAGGAGGCCTGGACTCCGAGGTTCCTCCTCCCCCTACCTAGCAGGCTTCCCCTATCCCTCTTGGGCAGTACTGCCCTCTGTACCTCAGTTTCTTCATTTGCATCACATGGAAATGTACAAATTAAATGCAGTCACAAGGGTTCCAAGGAGCCTGGTTGTGCCGGGATGAGGTGTTAGGGGTGACATAGAATTAAAAAAATCTAATCAAAATAGGTACACTCAGCTCTCCCAATCCATGTCATGGATTCAAATAACTGTGGGTGAAAAACAGAAAAAAAATTTGCATCTATACTGAGCATGTTCAGACTTTCCTCCTGTTATTACTCCTCAAAAAACACAATTTAACAACTATTTACATAGCATTTACATTGTGTTGGGTATTATAAGTAATCCAGTGATGATTTCAGGCATACAGACACGTATAGCTCACATGCAAATAGTTTTCCTGCTTATGTAAGAGACTTGAGCATTTTGTTTGTTTGTTCGTTGCCATGCTGGGGACAGAACCCAGGGCCTTGCACATGCTAGGCAAGCCCTCTGCCACTGAGCTGCACCCCAGCCGGCATAGCATCCTGGGATTTTGGCTTCCTGGGGGAGGGTTCTGAAAGCAATTCTTCACAAATAACAAGGGACAACTCTCTACTGATAAACTGTTTATTGAAAGAAAAGAGTCAGGTGTGGTGGTGCACACCCGTAATCCCAGCTACCCAGGGGAGCCGAGGCAGGGATTTTGAGTATGAGGCCAGTATGGACAACTTAATGACTTAGTGAGACCCATCTCAAAATAAAAAGTCAAAAGGGCTGGGATGTAGCTCAGTGGTACAGCACTTGCCAAGCATGTGTGGGCCCTGGGTTCCATTTCCAGTACCAACAAGAAGAAAAGAAAAATCCCTATCATTATGTATATGTAAAATGTACCAATGAAATTAATTTTTAAAAAAGAAAGACAAATCCCAAGGCTCAATAATAAAACTGTAATTTGAGGCAGAATGGTAAGAGGGGAGGATCAGACAGGATGTGAACTCAGGTCATGACTTAGGCCCGCCTGGGCTGGAGACGGGACCTTGGGCTGGGACACGGAGGGGAGCAGGAACACAGGGCCCGTCCCCAAGTCAGGACCCTGAAGGACTCCTGTCCGTGACAGGGGGCTTAGCTGCCCACAGGCCCGGAGGAAGCTGCAGTCTAGGGAAGGAGCAGTCTCTGTGAGAAAATGAAGTTTAAGCCAGGGCCTGGGCCAGGGTGTGGGAGGTGCACGAGATCCGGATTAATTCTATGGCGAGTTGCTAGAATCTCAAGCCGAGAATTCAGTGTGGAGCCCTCCCCAGCGGGTGACGCCCTAAGAGTCTCCCCTAAAGAAACCTCAGCCAGGGCAGGGAATGTCTGGCCCTGGGGCCTGCAGGAGGCCACACGTTACACAAGCACACATTGCAAGTCTGAAGCTGACACAAAAGCAAGGGAGAAGATCCAGCCCGCAGGAGTCTACAGACACACACCACGGGGCCATCTACACCCGCAGCCGCAGGTCCTCTTGAAGCAGCAGGCTGTGCCCTCTGCCTCCTAAATCCCGGTGCCCTGCCTCTGCTGATGCCTTTCAGAGTGCAGGTTTTTCTTCCAGGGATGACTGGAAAGGTTGAGTCTTCTGCTGGGTCTCAGAGAAGGAGCGGAGAGACTCCACGTACAGAGTCAGGAGGACTGAAAACAGGGCTAAGTTTAGCCATCTGGACTGGGCGCCGTAAGTCCTCGGATGTTCTCTGGGCTCCTACACACCGCAGGGGACAGTTGCCTCTTGTAAGGAAGCCTGCACTGGGCAGAGGGAGGCGGATGTCCTCATGGGTCAGTCTGAGGACATGGCTGACCTAGAGAACGTTTATTTTGCATGTAGTGAGAGCTGCTATGGGAAAGCAGAGGATAGGTCCCCACCCTAGCAGAGCAGGCTCAGCTCTTGGGGACAGTGACATTTTTTTCTGGAAGAAGAGTCAGTCAGGCTGGGATTCAAATCCTGGAATTTGGTAGTGCCGAGTTTCCTCGTGCCTCAGTTTCCCCGTGCCTCAGTTTCCCCCTTTGCATAATAGGTTGATCAGTTACCAAGAGAACTGAATGGGAGAAGGTGCTTGGCAGGGTAGCAGATGGCCTCTGAGCTTATTACTAATGAATGAAGGGCTGGACCCAGGATGAGCCACCGATGATCGATCAGGTGCTGCCATGAATGAACAAACAGAAGTGAATCAATGAAGGGAACGTCAGCCCCTGTTCCAGCACTGGGGGGGGACGGGGTGGAGTGAGGCCCTGAGTCAGCAGCCCCAGCTCAGAAGGAGGTTGGAGGGTAGGCGATGGCCCTCTCGTGACGCCCCACTTAATCACTAGCTCCTACTATCACACCAAGGAGGCTCAGCGGATCCCCCTGAGTCACCTTTCCTGCAGACTGCCCGCAGACAGTGACTCAGGGCTTTTCGGAGGAGGAGTCAAGGACTTGGCAGTGTGGGGCCCTGGGGGGTGGCGTGGATGGGGAGTCAAAGGGTCCCAGAGAAAACCTTGCCCAGGGAACACCAAGGCTGAAGAACGGGCCTCACCAAGGCGGGTTGGGGTGAAGGTGGAGCATCTCTGATGTGGGTGTTTACAGAGCCTGGCCTCATGCCAGGCCACCTTCATTCCCTCATCTAGTGCCCCTCTATGCACAGGGCAGCGAGTTTCTCTGGTGGCCAGGTGAAATTGCCCATATTCCACCTGACCTTAACCTACCAAAATGATGGTCTCAGGTGACATCCCATGTAAGGGTCTCATTATCCCCAGGTTGCAGAGAACAAAGGTTCAGAGTGGTTGAGCATCCTGGAGAGGAGACCCCAGGGCTACCACAGAGGGCTGAGGCAGGCTTGACCCAGAGGCACCTGGCCTGGGCACAGCGGTGCCAAGCAGACAGCTGCGCAGAGTTGCACTGCACCTACGCCAAGCCCATAGCCATCGGCACAAGGATGGAGCTGCGCCCAGGCCATCCCCAGTCCGGGGAATTTGGTGCTGGGGATTTTAGGCAGTCGGAGGCAAGGCAGGGGCTTTCTTGCCCTCTCACTGGGGCCCCTTTGGGGACAGGGAGGTTGGGCCTCCATCTGACTGTCCACCCATCCTGTGGGGGGGGGTCTCTGTCTCCAGTGTGACCCTCCTGGGAGCAGTCTGCAGAACCCATGGAGAAGGGAATCCAGGGCAATATTGAGGGAGCTGCGGCAGCATTTCAGACAGACTTGAGTGTGGTTTCTCCCTGAGGGTGCCTCTCCAGAATGCTGTGATTCCTGAGGCAGAGGCCCCCAGGTAATGGGAAGTTCTGGGAATTCGAAGCCCAGCCCACTGGAAGGAATGCTTTCTGCAAAAGGGGCTAGGGAGAGGCCCCAACCCGCATTTCCCTCTGACTCATATGGTCATGCATGCCCCACCCCCATCAAAGTCACTCCTGGCCACCGGGCATGAACTCATCACTCCCCAGACTGGAAACTCAGGGCCTGGCTCAAGGAGCCATTAAAAACCATACCTCTACAGGCCCCACAGATGCAGCATCTCCTGTCTGTCTACAGGGCACCCCGCTAATCTAGGTTTCACATGGGGTCAAGGGAGTCCCACCAAAAGTTATGGGCAAGGACTACTCTGTTCCCCATCTCTCAGCAAGCCAAGAAAAAACAGAGAGGTCGAGTGACTTATCCCGAGTCACATAGCTCTGGTCTAGGAAGTGGAGTCAGGATTAGAACTCAGAACCAAGGATTCTGGGCCCTTGTTCTTTTGGTTGTACACCTGTAAGCCACGTCGAGAAAGGTTTGTGAAATCACAGACTTGGTTAAATTCATTATCACCATCTATACCATGGCCCATTCCATCTTTGGGCCATTGAAAACGGTGATTTGGGGTGTTAGTTCCTCTGGGGAGATGGTCACAGTGTTCCCTTACAGGAAAAAGTGGATTGTAAGAATTTGAAAACTGTGCCCCATTTTTGTTCATTTAAGCATTTATTTGTGTAGAAAAATGAGAAAGAACAGTCGCATGTTACAGAGTCAGAAAGGGACCATGAGGAAGGAGAGCAGCCCACGGGAAGGACTGAGTCTGGGGCCCCCAGGCTGTCCCGCCTGTTCTGCCCTGTTGACTCCCCTCTCCTGGACGGACCGGAGGGCTCTGGGGCTCTGAAAGGTGGGCTGAGGCCCACGCACCTCGTCATCACCAGCTGCACTGTCAGAGACAGCTCCCCTTCCATGCCAGCTGCCAGCCCTGTCGGTTCTTGTCACTGGCTCTCACAGCTATTCCCACAGCCCTTCCTCCAGAGAGCCCGTGGGTCCTCCTAGAGAATGCGGCCTCCTCCCTGCCTGACCTCTCCGAGGGGTTCATTGAACCCAGCACCGGAGGCTGATGTGTCACCCCAATCCCTCACACAGGAGCCACTGCCGAACTGAGCTGACATCCCCTAGGGGCTCACACCACCTCCGGCCCCACCACGATCCCCGGGAGTGGCCGCCATGGCTGAGTCCTACCCTGAGATGCAGAAACCGAGCTCAGAGAGGCAAAGGGCACGTTTGTACGGCCAGCAAGTGGCCACTCCAGGATCCATGGCCTGCTCTGGCCATGTCTGCAGAGGCCCTGTGGGAGTCTTTTTTCTTTCTTTCTTTCTTTTTTTTTTTTTTTGTATAACAAAAGACAGTTTATTTGGGGAAAAAGATGGAAGAGAAAGAAGATAGACAGCTACCATGAGATGGTAGGGGGTTTCAGAGCTGAAACCCCCCCCCATGGGGGTCGCGACTCCCAACCAGCATAACGCTGTAGCTTCACAGACTATGAAACCAGCCCCTACACCCACCAGGTAATGGGACTGAACCTAGGGCCTTTCTATTCAGCCACATCCACAGCCCTATTTTTAATTGTTTTATTTTGAGACAGGATCTTCCAAAATTGCTAAATTGCCCCAGGCAGGCCACCTGCCTCAACCTCCCAGAGTGCTGGGATTATAGGCGTGGACAGCCAAACTGGGCTAACTGCCTTCTCTCTCAACAGCTGCCACAGAGGCCAGACCTTTTCACTCAAGGCACATGTGAGCACTAGAGGTACAGGCCTCTGTCTTTCTCTGATGCCTTCCCTCCCTGGCTTTTCTGCTGGGAGGGAGCACAGGTTCCCCCATTGCAGAAATGGGGAGCCTATGGCTAGGAGCTCCAGGGCCCCACAGGCACCTGGCTCTGATGAGGCCGAGCCCCCCAGTCTGGCTTCTGTGCCCTGCTCAGTCCCTGGAGCAGTTGTGTCCTACCCAGCACCTGGTGAGGGGCATCTGAGAAACAGGCTTCCTGCTTGAACCCCGGCTTACTGGAAAGGACCAGGGGGAAATCAGGAGGGGACAGAGAGGGAACGGGGAGCAGACAGGCACACTTCCTGTGCGAGTAAAGTCTTCCTGTCACTTCTGGGAAGCGGGATGGGGCAGCAGTGTGGTGCACTTTGACCCTAGTAGAGCACCCAGCTGTCACTGGTGATGGTCCCTTTCTTTCCCCAGGGGCCATCTGGGCCATCTTGGCTGCTGGCAGTCTCCGTGCATTTCTGACATCCAGGCATGCCTGGTGACAGCCTCAGGGCTATCTGGCCATCTGTCCCACAACCTGTCCAGCTGCTGCCAGGCAGGATGTGCAACTGGGGTTTTGCTCACTTTCTGAGGGGCAGGCCAGGCTGGGTCCCTGGAGCTGAGCCCTGCGCTGGCCTGGGCAGCCCAGCCTGTGCCGACGAGGCAGTGCAGGTCCTGCTTCCTGTAACTGTGGCTATGCAAATGGGGGGAAATTGGGGCCTCTCGGGAGGCAGGCTTCCCGGAATGATGACATCCTCGTCCTGAGAAGCCTGGCCGAGGGCTCCGCTCCGGCCCTTCCTGGCTCGCTCCTCAGAGCCTAGCCTGCATGTCAGGTGCCACACCCCTGGGAAGCAGCCTCAGGAGCCAGATCCAATCCTGTCCACCGTGCAGCCCACTGGACCCCCCAAGTCTCCCATGGTGCGTCACTGTCTCCAGCTCCCAGAAGGCTGTAGGTAGGAGTTCCTGGGGATCAGGAAGCCGGTGGTCTCACCGGCTCTCAGTCCTTGCCCTGGAGATCACCATACCCCTCCATTTACAAATAAGGAAACTGAGGACAGGAGACCAGGCCAAGGACTTGCTGGGTCTCTTGTCTCTCCCTCTTGTCTGGACATGTCCTGGCAAACTCCTGCTCGCCACCAGAAGCCGTTTGGGGCCTCTGAGTCCCTGTCATGGTCCCCGCTACCCTGCAGTGCCAGGTCCCAGCCGGAGCCTGGTTGGTGAGGCCTCTGCCACACCCTGAATGGTTCCCCCACAGGCTGTCTGAGGGGTTGCCCTCAAGTGCACATCTGATCCACATCACTCCCTTGGCTGGAATCGAGTCCCAGTTTAAAGCCAGACCCATAAACCAGCAGTAATCACGCCCCTTCCACCTGTGTGCCCTCAGCTCCCAGCAGCCCTGCCTCAGGGTTACTTCTGATACTAGACCCCCTTGGAATTCCCCAGCATACTTCTGTGGTTTTGTTTCAGCTGTCCTGTCAACCTGGGAAGCTGTTTCCCACAATTTTGTTTCTAGGACTCCTACTCATCCTTCAATACCCATCACTGCCACCTCCAGGAAGCCTTCCCACATGCTCTCAGCTGGACCCCTGCAGGTCCCCACTAAATTGTATGCCACACTGGCTGTCTAGGAGCTGACAGAGGAGGGGGAGATGCAGAAATGCTGACAGAGGTGAGATACACATGGGTCAGTGAAAGGCTGGATGTGGATGGACAAGGGATGCATCAAGAACCGAGTAGCCACCAAGATGTATCATGTACAGGTACAAAATAACCATGTTGATTATGATCATTATGTATACAATGTACCAATACATGTTCTTGGTAAAAATTTAAAAAAAAAAAATTAAAAAAAAAAAAAAAGAACCGAGTAGCCACACAGTCAACTGTACCTCTCCTGAGCCAGGGATTGTACGGAGCTGGGAAAACACAGAGCTTTGGGCGTCTTGCAGCCCCTCACCATGTGATCCCCCTCCCACATTTAGGAAGCACCCCCACCATGAAGTTTGGGGTAAAGCAGAGCCTGCTTCCCATGGGAGGAGCCCAAATTGCACACATCCACTTATTCCACCTACCTTGCAGCTAGGGTGTGGCATGTGACTAGGTTCAGCCGATTAGAACAGCTACACTGGAGTGACAGTTCAGGTGTCAGGCATATTTTGATTGGAAGTGTGACTTGAGCCACATGCGTCTGAGAAGTCTTGCCGTGCTTCTGGGGGACGCTAGACTAGACAGAGACTGGAGAGCAGGAGACCAAGCAAAAGACTGTCGCTATGCTCCCGCCACATGGTCCTGGAGGCCACAAAGGAGGCAGTGGGCAAAGGCAGAATGTGTAGCCCGCAGTGAGGCGCCATTGAGATCTGGGTGACCTGACAGAATCATAAGAAAGTAGTTGTGGTGGACTTACTGTGGTCAACTTGAGCCAGAACGCCCAGCAGGACTGAGTTGGTGTGATGCTGGGCTTAGAGGATCCACCTGAGTATTGTTGCTGGTGCAACATAAAGCAGAGTGGGATCTGAAGCTGGTTGGTGGGCCATTTCCCAGGCGAAGCTCTGCTGTGGCTGGTTCTCCTGAAAGGAACTTGGCTGTTCTCGTTGAGGAAGGAGCTCGGGGCCTTGCTGTCATCGAGGATGGCTGCTGTTGCTTCGGAGGAGCTCTGGTCGTCATCTCTGCTGTGACCATCATGTCCTGCTTCCAGTAAAGATTTCTGCAGCCATCATCTACAGACACAGATGTACACGGGACAGTGCCGTGGGCTCCCAGCCCTTGATTGGATCTTTTGGGTCTCCAGTGCCGAGACAAACATTCGGCACTCTTCCTGCATTTGGTTTGCGGGCGAATATAGTAACTTATAAATGTCCTCTATTAAATCTGCTCTCTTACAAACCATTGACTCTAGAAAAGCTAACTAAGACAGTAGGGTATGAACTCACAACTGCCTGGACCTGGGTCTCAGCTGTCTCCCCCTCAGTAGGGGTGACCTTGTGCTGGGTGCTGACTTTCAGCAATGGCTCGGAAATAGCAAACGAGTTTAGAAACCCCTGTGTTATGGTTTGCGTCTAGATGTCCACCCAAAGCCTCATTTAGTCATAGGTGAGGCTTTCTCAGAGGTGACTGAATCTAGAGTGTGTGATGCTGAGATTAAGGGTGTGTGATTACTAAATCAGTCCACTGATTGGTTTGGCCCCACTATAATCCCGGCAGCCTGGGTAAGATACAAGGGGCAGAAAGAAGTTGTTTAGGTCCCTTGCTTCCCTTGCTGCCTTCTGCCCATCTGTCATGCCACCCTGCCTTGGATCCAGCCAATTGTGGACTGAAACCTCTACAAACTGTGAGTCAAATAAACCTTTCTTCCCTTAACTTTGAGTGTTGGGTATTTTGTTTCAGCAATGAGAAAAGTAACTAAGACAGAATTTGGTACCAGAGAAGTGGGGTCCTTGCTGTGATGTTGTCTGGCCATGTGGCTTAAGAGCCTTCAGAATTAATTTGGAAAGGTTTTGAGAGGCCAGCCAAAGCGGCACCTCTGGGCTAAACTTATTATATGGGAGACTCTGGTCAGAGCCTGGAAAACCAGAGTAACTGATGGAAATGCTGCTGGTTAGGATGAGGCTTGCTGAGAAAGACTGCATTGGCTGCTGGATCCCAGGTGGCGTATGTGTGCTTGGGCAGAGGTTGGTCTGCATTTTGCTTGTGTTTGGAGGTACTGCCTGGGTGGCGGAAAAATTTCAGTGCAGTCTGGTGTTGGGATGGCAGCATGGTTACTGTTGAGGGCTTTTGGCCTGATCTATGTTGGAAATCAAGAGCAGAGAGCCAGCAGGGTGACCTGGAGCATTTTGCCGGAGGAGAGCTGTGGACTGCGAGGATGAACAAAGGAGGACATGGTTGTGGAGAAGAAATAGGACGATGGAGAAATGACCCGAGGCCTTTTACCAGAAGGGAAGAGTGTATCTGGGGTGCAGGAGATCCTCTGGGGTGTTTCTTAATGTTGCTGTGCTCTGTTGTTAAAGTTAATGGAAACTGAACGAGTTTTAAAATTTGAAGCCATATTTTTTAATGTGGATGCACTGTATTGGTATAGTGTACTTTATAAACGAATTTATTGTTTTAGAACAAGCAAGAGACAATGGAGTTGTATATTTGTATGTATATTTGTAATTTTTGGACACCTGCTTATAATCAGTGTTGAGAATCCTTTGAATATTGGTTTCTGGTGTGGGAATGAGTGCACTAAGAATTGTATTGTTAATGTAAATCTGAACAGACCAGCATATATTAACCCTTTACAAATCTGCCACTGGAGACTGTGGTTTAAAGAAATGTGTCTGGTTATCAAGTTGACCAGGGGGGGATTGTGGTGGACCGACGTGGTCAATTTGAGCAGGAACGCCCAGCTGGACTGAGCTGGGGCTGCTCTGGGTGTAGAAGATCCACCTGAGACTTGTTGCTGACCCAACCTAAAGGAGAACGGGAGCCGATAGTGGCCAGTCGTTACCTAGGAGAAGCTTTGTTGTGCTGATTCTCCAAAAGGGAACTCAGCTGTTCTCGTCACAGGAGGAGCTCGGGGCCTTGCTGTGCTGGAGGATGGCTGCTGTCTGCTTCAGGGGAGCTCTGGTCTTCATCTCTGCTGTGAGAGTCATATCCTGGTTCCGGTGTAGATTTCTTCAGCCTTTGAGTGGAGGCACAGATGTACAAGGGACATTGCCTTGGGCTTCTGGCACTTGACTGGATCTTTTGGGTCACCAGTGCACCCTTCCTGCATTTGGCTTTGTGTGTGTGAATGTTGTAACTTGTAAATGTCCTGTATTAAATCTGCTCCCTTGCAAACCACTGACCCTAGAAAGGTAACTAATACACCCTGCCAAGGTGTGCCCCTTGGTCATGGCACCCACAGGACAGGCACAGGCAGTGGCCACCTCTGTCCAGAGAGATCTCAGATGTGGCAGCTTGGGTCAGAACATGCAAGGAAAAGTCAAAAGGGCAGGGAAATGAAAAGGATACCGGGCACCTGGCTGCCCCTGCTGACCTCAGTGTCTACCAACCAAGCCGCAGGACAGGGAGCTGGGTGAGGTGGGGGTGCCCTGGGCCCTTGGGCAGAGGCAGGGATGGACGCTAAGGCCAAGCTTCACCCCCCAGCTCCAAACAGTGCTGGCTTATCCCTGAGAGCCCCCGGAACCTCCTCCACCAGGGTAGAGAAGAAACACCAGGGCTGTTCTAGAGGCCTCGTAGGGATGAAAATTTGGAACATGGAGTTGCATAACGTAGTTGGTTTTATTTTTCTTTACTCAAATCAGAGTTTAAAAGCCAAGTGGAGGCCTGAGGGCTCCAACAGGCTCCATGTGTCACTGTCAACCTCCCTGTGCTTCATTTCCTTCTCTGTGCAACTGCAAACAGGTCTGGCCAAGTGCCTGGAAAACGAGAAGGACATCCTTGGGACAGTCGGGATACCCCCTCCACAGTCCCACTGCCGCCCAGAACAGCACCCCTGGGAACTTGACCCCAGGGGCCACGCTTCGGCCTTGGGGAAGCAATTTCACTCTGACCATGGGAACCAAGCCCTGCAAGACAGGCTCGGGAAGGCCTGGGCAGGGTTTGCTGAGGGCGGCCAGGAGGAGGGTATCACACCCTCTGCCCCCGGCCCCACTGGGCGGCCTGGGCAGGGCCCTCCCGTCCTGAGCCTCACACCCTCACCCCACCCTGGGGGAGTCGACTCCCCTACGCCCCTGGCAGGCAAAAGAGAGAACCCAGCACCTGGCTCAGAGCCTGGGAAGGGGTGCAGGGCTCCAGCCCTCTTAGGTCTTTCCTCGACCTCCCCGCCGCACACACCCCAGGACCCTGGCCTCGGATTGGTCCTCTCCCCACTCCTTCAGGATGCTGCCCAACAGTTCCAGCCCTGGGATGGGCTGTCCTGACGCTGAGTCTGTGTGCCCCTCTGAGGCGTGACACTGTCTGTTCTCTGTCCCGCATTTGGTCCTTCATGGCCTCCTGCTGTTTCCCAAGTCTGTGAATTTCCCTCCCTGTGGCCACCACCCAGGCCCACGCTATCTTATCTCTCACCAGGACTCTCATGCACCAGCCTCAAACCTGGTTCCCTGGCGCCCGCTCTTCTCCTGAGCAGCCCCTGGCCCTGCCCAAAGTAGCCACGAGATGACATCACCCCACCCTCCATCCCACCCTGCTTGCTGTCACCAGGGTTCCAGGCTAGGGGCCCCTCCTGCACCTCCACCTGACTTCAGTGTTCCAGCCCTGCCTGTCTGCACTTTCTATGGCTCCCACCTGTCATGCCCCCCTCCTGCCCCAGGACCTTTGTGCACACACTGTCCCTCAGTCCTGTAGGAACGGTCAGTTGAAGGCAGGCAAGAGCTACCCCTCTTGGGGCTGTGCTCTCAAATCCCTCAAAGCTCCGCCTGCTTTTCCAATCCATTACCATATTTCTGTGTCATTGCCTTAGAAACGTGGTGTGGTATGTTTCTCAGCCTGGTAACAGGTGGGGGCTCCCTGCACTGGGGACCAAGCCCTGGCCTCTGGGCGCCAGGCTGAGGGCAGGGCCAGCTTGGGTGTTCTAATAGCCTAACAGAGCCTCCCTGCTGCAGGGTGGACAGTGGCTTGTGGGGCTGGGCCAGGCCAGAGCGGAAGTGACTAGTGTTGTGGTAGCGTACCTCTGGTAGGGAGGGAAGCCGTGGGGATGGAGAGAGACCGATGTTTTCCAGAAATAGAGGTCAAGGGCAGAGCCCTGGGCAGTGCTGGGTCCTACCCTACCCAGCCCCTACCCTACCTGGCCCCTCCCGGTCCCCCTCCTCATCACCTCCTCCCTGGGAATTTTCTGAGCCAGCAGCCAACATCTGCACCTCTTCGTCAGAACAGCATCCATCTGCAGCTGGAACCAGCTTGGCCTGAAGCCCCAGAGGGCCAGAAGCTCCTGGGAATTCATTTCCTGGTGCCGTTGGTGGTGGCAGTGGTGGTGGTAGGGGTGCCTTTCAACCAATCACAGAGGTATGGGGGCCATAAAATCTCCAACTCCTCACCCTGATCCAGATGCCCCGGGGGCGATCCACCCACAGGTCGCAGCCAGCTTTCTTCTAGGACCAGCTTGTAGGGAAATCCAGATGGTGACTGGTCAGGTCTGGAGCAGAAGGGAAAGAGATGGAAGCCACCTACACAAGCCCAACTCTCATGCAGCCCTGCTGGCCTCAAATTGGGGTGTACTGGGTGGGGCGCCCGGAATGGGGAATTGGGGGGCAGTTTTCTTGGGGACAAGTGTCTGTATTAGTTTCGTATGGCCAAAGAACCCTCTGGGTGATGACTGCATTGCACATGAATGTAGTTTGAGGTCCAGAAACAAGGTCCCCATTGCTGCGAGTCCCCTATCAGCCTTGGGGCAGGACTGGCCAGCCCTCTCCTGCAGGGTAGAGTGTAGCTAAAGCCAGATCAGGGCCTTCCTGGCAAGGGCCTCCCACAGGACAAGGCTGGTCCCACAAAGTGTGAGTCACGAGCAAAGCACCACCCCTATGGCAGGGGCCAGAGCTGCCTCTCCAGAGGGTCATCCTCAAGATACAGCAACCCCTCTCCCACCCCCGGTGCCTCTCTGGCAGCCCCTGTCCTGTCAGGGCCCCAAGGACACAGCTCACTGGACAGATGGGGAGAGCCGGGCCCAGGAAGACATGCAGCTTGGTGGGGTCACCCATGACACAGCCCCATCCCGACTTCCTGACACCCTTTCTGCCCTACTGGACCAATGTCCTGGTTTCCCACAGGGTATTCCCCAAGTCTCACTCCCAGGACATAGCAGAGTAACCTTGCTGTGTGGGTGCTCTTCATCCAAATGCCTTCCTGGCATGGCTAGGTGAGGGACCCAAGTGGCCATGGCACTCCTCCCACCCCTCCTCCAGGTGACGCCTCAGGGGCTGGGGGCTTCCTGCCTGCCCCTTTCCAGCTGTAGGTGCTGGAGCAGGGCTGCAGTGGACTCCTGGGGTACCTGGAGAGGCTATGCCTCTTTCTCTGGGGGGAGGCGAGCCCTCCTTTGAGGTACTTGCTGGAACACTGGCAAAGAAGTGCAGGGTGGGGCCGAGTGGCAGGCATTCCTGGGACTGGGTCTCTTTCTCTGGTGACTTTTTGCAGCCTTCACAACCCCTTCACCCAGCTCTATGCTGAGAGGCTGCTCCTGGCTCCCCTGTGGGCGAGAGCAAGGGGCCCAGGAGTCCCTCCCTCTTCCTTGCCTGGGGCAGGATCTTTCCCCCTTGGTAATAACCACGGCCAGGTCTGTTGAGTGTCCATCCTACACCTGGCCTGCAGCTGTACACTGGGCCCTCATCAATGTGCAGCGGATTCCCGTGGTTCAGTAAGGACACTGAAGCTCAGAGAGGTGAAGTGACCTATGCCGAGCGTGCAGCTGGTCCACACTGGGGCTCATGTGCATCTGCCAGCATTGCCCCCCTTTCCTGTTCATGATAAATGAATGCTGTGGATTCTGCCACACGTATTCAAGGGCAGCTTCTGGCAGCTTGAGAAAAAGTTGCAGAATGAATAATCACAGCTGTGGCTTACTGAGGGTTGCTTAGATTGTGTCAGATACTTGGTTTTTATTTGTTTATTTGTCATTTAGTTAACCTTTTTAAAAAGATAGTCCAAAGTGCAGAAGGGAGGATGTGTGTCTAATTCTGTCTCTCTGAGTTGCCCAAACTGGGCTGAAACTTGCAATTCTCCCACCTCAGCCTCCCAGAGTGCTGAGATTACAGGTGTGATAGGATTGCAGCTGAGAAAAGCTTTCTCAACCTGGAATTCGGACAGAGCATTTCCTGGGGTGGATTCTCCCCTGCTGGTTATGGGCAATATTGCAACTCAGCTCTAGGAGCCAACAGGAGGTGAGCAACCGCGCACAGCTGTGATTGTCCAACCTGGGGACACACGCCAAAGGAAGCTCAGCGTGGGGCTAACCGTACAGACTCCAGCATCAGATGAGGTGAGTTTGAATCTCTGCCACGTGTCAGTCAGGGGCCCCTGAGGAAAACAGACAGGCCATTGTCACCAGGGCCCTGGGGTGGTGTCTCCGGGCAGAAACAGGAAAGGCAGCAGACTGCTCAGCAGAAAGGTCACTGCCACAGGAGCCAGAGTCACACGGAAGTCCATGTTGTAGCTAAGATGAACAAGGGAGAGGGAGAAACATCCTGCCTCTCCCTCTCCCACCCCTCGGCCGCCTGCCATGCCTCCCATCCGCCCATCCACCCATCCATCTGCCCATCCATCCGTCAGCTAGGCCCAGTCGTGGTCAGGTTGGCAAGGCCCCCCAGGAAGTGCCATTCCTCACATACAGAGTGGCACACACTGGGCACAGCCTCTCTCTAAATGCAAACTTGAGCAAGAGACTTAAACCAAGTGACTTTCTGCTCTGGGCCTCAGTTTCCTGTTCTGCAAAATGGGGATAACATTCTACTTTGTGGGGTCATGGTGAAGGTTGAGAGAAACAACCCCAGAACAGCTGCTGGCTGCAGATTGAGAGCCAGGCGCTCCAGAGAACACTCTGAGGGATCTCCAGGGGCATGGTGTCCCTATCTCAAGGGAGATGGGGTCAGAGGCCAGGCTGGGCTGTGCTTCTACAGCCTGAGACTAAGCTGCTTTGCTGGCTGTGTGGCCTAGGCACCCACATAGCATATTCTGTGCTTCAGTTCCAACACCTGTAAAATGTACATAGTAATGAGATGGCACAGGATGGTTAGGAAGATTCAAGGGATTAGTACTCGACAAGCACTTGGCCCAGGGCCTGGGCCGTGGAAACTGCTGGAAGGTGTTAGCAGTTATCATTGTCAACTCTGTAAGTTCACTTTGATAATAGTGTGCTATTTGCTTCAGTGTGGAGACAGAAGCTTAGCTTGCCGTTTTCTCTCATCACTGTATTTACTGTAACCAGAGACGTGATGACAGCGGGGTATGGTGATTCACGCCTGTCATCCCAGCACTCGGGGAGGCTGAGGCTGGAGGACTGCAAGTCTGGCCCAGCCTGGGCAATGTAGGGACTTAGAGATCCTGTCTCAAAGTAAAACACGAAAGAATGCCTGGCTGGGTAAAGGCCCTGAGTTCAATCCCCAGCACTGGGGAAAAAAAGTGATGGTAACCTTCAGTCCAGGGACTTGAACCAGCCAGGCTGAGCAGCCTGAGTGTGGTCTGGGATGCAGAACGCCAGGGACATGCAGGCCCCACTGGGGGATAGAGACGAGTAAACTCCCTCGGGAAACGGGCTGGACTCAACACAGCTGGCCAAACAATGATGTAGGACTCAGCCGGCCTACTCCTGGGTGATCTGCAGTGGAAGCCAGCACTCCTGCCTGCCCTGAGTATGCACAGCAGAGTCATGTACAGCCCAGGGAGCCCTGGATGGGGGACATCCTGGATGTCTACCACCCGGACAATGAATGAGCAACATGCTGTGCAATGGAACCACACTCGGCAAAGACAAAGAACCAGCTCTGGCTGTGCATAACACGATGAGGCTTCCAGATGTGGCCTGGAGTAGAAAAGTCAGACATAAAACATCCCCACTGTCTGATTCACTCCTGAGGTGTAGGCCCAGCTCCTCAGTCGTGACCAAATCTGAACAGTGGCCACCTCTGGCCGGCAGGTGCTGCAGGCTGGCCTGAGGGGACCTGGTACTAGAAACGTCGTGTGCCTCAGTCTGGTGGTAGCTGAACTCACAGCATGGGACATTTCAGATGAACAGTTACAATGGAATGTGTTTGACCTCAAGGAGCACTTTCTGAAATCACTTTTGAAAAGCAACCAAAAGGATTATAGAACTAGTGGAATGAAGTAGTCGTACATGGGTACCAGTATAGACAGAGTTTGAAAATGGCATGCTAGGTGAAAGATGCAGACACAGATGGCCACATACTGTGTGAGTCCATGTATGGGAAGCGTCCAGAGTAGGCCACTCTGCATTGACAGAAAGGAGATCAGGGTTTCCAGGGCCTGGGGACAGGGTGGCAGAGATTGGTAACAGGCATCTTGGGATGATGGAAATGTTCTGGAACTAGATAGTAGTGATGCCTATACAATATTGTCAATATATTAAATACCACTGAATTAAGTACTTTAAAGTGGTGAATTTTAAGTATATTTTACCCCAAGTTTTTTTTAAGTAATTGTGGGGCTGAGGTTGCAGCTCAATGGTATGGTATTTGCCTAGCATGTGGGAGGCCCTAGGTTCCATCCCCCGCACTACATAAAAGACAAAAAAAGTGATTGATGGTAAAAGCAGAGTCACACTTTCCTGTGAATCGCACAATGCACCTGCATGAGGTGCCCTATTTTCTGTACTTTGTGGGTGAGAGAGCCAAGGCCAGAGAGGCGAGAGACACCTCCAAAGCAGTGCAGCCTGCGGCCATCGGCCTGCCCAGCCTGAGCTGTGAGCCATCTGCCACCTAAGGCAGGAAGTGTTCCTGGAAAGCAGGAGGGCGGAGTTCCTCGTAGAGATCAGAGGAGCCACCGCAAGATCCCCCAGCCGGGGCCAAGGTCCCCACCCTGGACGCTGGTGATACTTCCCCTGGGGGCAGGGCTGGGACCCGCAGTCTGAGCCCTGAACATAGAGCTCTGTGTTCTCAGCAGGGAACAGCCTGTCCCGCTGAGCTTCCTGTCACCTCCCTTCACTGTGCCCAGATGACGGAGCTGACACCCTCAGCTCTGGAGGCAGAGGCTGGCTCTGGGGCTTCCTGGGGTTGGGGCAGGTGTCTTGGGGCTACTTGAGCTAAGAAACAGTTGCAGTTTATAGCCTGCCTCCCTGTCTCTGGAAACAATTTTTTTCAATTAATATATGTGTGGTGTGATAAAAGCAGAAGATACCCAGAGGCTGAAGGGGTGCCACATCTGGGAACAATCGCGCATATCAGACCTCTTCCCCTCCTTCCCTTCCACAAGCATTTATTGAGTACCCGCTGTATGCCAGCACAAAGTCCCTGCTTCCCTTCTGGAGGGACTTTCTGTGTGTGTGTGTGTGTACACATGCACAGATGGGAGGTAATGAAAGCTAACACCTTTGAACTCTTTCTCTGAGTTGTTCCATGGGCTTCACCCGCCCTCACTCTGCTAATCCTCAGGACAGCCCCACAAACTCAGTGATGTTCACCAATGGTGGCCCAGAGAGGGGAAGTGACTGGCCTGCAGTGACACAGCCAGCAAGCGGCAGAGCCTGGATGGAGCCCAGCTGAGAGGCTCCAGAGCCGGTATGCACAATCACCACGTAGAAGCCGGGGACAGTGGCGACGGGGATGTCTGGGCAGGCTGCACCCTGACAGGGACAGCCAGCTGGGCTCCTTGTCACGGACCAGGCGTTGCCAAAGGTGGGGTAAAGGCCCCCTCTGCCCCCATGGAGCCCTTGGCCCCAACTCCTTCCCCACAGGACCTGGCCACAGACCCCACCATCCCCCACCCAGGGTCGCTCCCTGAACCACCAGGTTTCTCTTTCTGGCAGCGTCTAGTCTCCCGCCCTCTCACCCGCAGCTATTCTGAGCCTCTAGCCCCTTTCACTTTCTGCTCTGCCTCTTCCTGCTGAGGTGTTTCCCCGCGGTCCCCTGCTCCCCCAGAATGAGACCTCTCCCTGGCTGCCTTGGCCTCCCTCCGTGCCTGCCCCAGGAGTCTGGGGTCCAATTCTCCTCCATCCCTTGCTGGTGTGGGATGTCAGCCCACCTCTGTCCCTTGAGCCTTGCATCCTGGCTGGAGCAGGGATGCTGCCAGTCACCTCACAGGGCTGTAGAGAGGGTGGGCAGGTGCAGCTGACTGTACGAGGTGGTCATGATTGCGACCGCCTGTGATTAGTGAGCGGTTGCTAACAGTGAGTGACTTAAACACTAAGCACTCGGCACCACGCATGAGCCTGAGGTTGCACTGTGCTCCTCCTGTGGGGGCAGATTCCTGGTGACTGTCATCAGCCTGCACTGCACCCCCAGTCACCTGGCCTAGCTGGCTTCGGGTGGCCTCATGGGGAGGGATCTTCCAGGCTCCGTGTGGCTTCCTGTCACCAGCAGGCTAGCTCAGCCTGTGCTTGCAGGGGAACACATGGGTGCCACAAGACACCCTAAGGCTGTGCTAGGACCTGGCACAGCACGGCTTCCTCACCACCCTTGTTGTCCTTCGGTCCTCTGGTACAGCAGGCAGATTCTTAAGATGAGACACACATTCAACTTCTTTTCTCCTTTACGTATCAGGGAATAAGCCAGGGCCTCGTGCGTGCTAGGCAAGCCCTTGGCCACTGAGTTACTCTCCAAGCCCTTTTTTTCAAGAAAAGGTCTCACTAAGTTGCCCAGACTGGTCTTGAACTTGTGATCCTCCTGCCTCAGCCTTCCCAGGAGCTGAGATTACTGGCATGTGCCAATGCCACCACATCCAACTTTAGAGCTCTTTTCTCTTCCTTCTCCTTTGCCTTCTTCTGCAGTGATGGGGATTGAACCCAGGGCCTTGTGCATGTTAGGCAAGGCTCTACCACTGAGCCACACCCTAACCCCTAGATTCAACTCTTGATGCGAGGAAATAGCAAGATCACATTGCCAAGGGAGTGGATCCAGGGACGGATGGAGAGTTGGGGCTGCTTTTTCCTACCAATCTGATGCCCACCTTCAACACCATTTCCTGTCAGTTAAGGTCCAGTCCCTGGTCAGCGACCCTTTCAACAACAGGCAGGTTGATTCTGGCCAATGAGACATGAGGAAAGCCTTTGGTGAGGATTTGTGCCGGAGAAGGCTTCCTCTGCCCTGGATGGGATGCCTGGGATGGCACTGGGAGCCCTGCAGGCAGCCTCAAGTGGGTCCGACACAGAGATGCCGGGCACAGAGACAGAAGGACAGTGAATCCACGTGGCCTGGCAGAGCTGCTGGATCAGGTGTCTGGAGACCCATGCAGCAGGCGCCACTTCTGCCAAGCGGAACGTCATGCTTCTCGGCCCTGGAAGCCAGTTTGCCTCAGGACTGCTGTGTCTTGACCCCACAACATCTGCAGTGATGCCCCTGGACTGCAGGCTCTTCTCCTCTGTGATGCTGGGGCCCAAGTGCAGCTCCACGCTTCTGTCCTCCATCTCATCCAGGGACTGTGGGACTCAGGCCACCCCAGCTCTACAGCCACCACCTCCCGGACTCGGGGTACCTGGGTTCTGGCAAGTTGGGCTCTGCCCTTTCTACTGTGCAAACCAGGCAAGTCTTCTGGCCTCTCTGAACCACAGGAGACTTGTCTGTAAAATGAAGAAATCAAATCTACCTCTGCCCAAGTTACATTTAATGACAACTTCAAAATATTTTTTAAATCTCTAAGATCATGAAAATTTGCATCCCTCCATTTTTTATTTTTTATCATTTCCAATATGCTTCCTTACCAGTTGAATAATAATGGCAACAGCAACAAGAATAATAACATCCAGCAGTCATGGAGTTCCTGCTGTGTGCCAGGCGCGTCTCACTCAAGCCTCCCCACAGTTCTCTGCTCTGAACTCTCCTGTGCCCCCACTTCGCCCTGAGGAAATACCTCCCTTCGGAGACCCACAGTCTAAGGTGATCTAATGCTGCTCCCCACCTCCCTGACCTTGCCTCCTGCACCTTACCTCCTTGCTCAAGCTGCATCAGATATCTGGGCTCTTTCCACCAACGTGCTGCATGCAGTCCTGCCTCAGGACCTTTGCACCTGCCCTTTCTCTACCTGAATGTTCTTTTGGTATCCAAAAGGGCAATTCACTCACCTTCTTTAGCTCCCAGCTTCTCACAAGACAGTAATCCACACCTGGCACTTCCTTGGCCGGACTGTTTGATTTTACTCCATAGCTCCGCCTTCCATCTGACCCACTCTTCCACGTTTCTATTGATCCTTGCCTGTCATCCCCCCCTGCCAGAATGCAGGGCCCTCGGAGGTAGGGGACGTGGTCTCTTTTGTTCACTGCCAAAGTCACAGAACTAGAAAGAATGTCTGGCACACAGTAGGTGTTCAATACATGTTTGTTGAGTGAATGAACAAGCACGGGCCTCTGTGGTCCACACCAGGGTTGATCCCACCTTGCGGCAGGGATGTGTGAGCTCAGGGAGGAAAACTCACTCCCGGGTAGGCCCAAAGGAGCCAGGACAGGACACTGGCTGACAGTTGGCAGATGCAGGCCAGGATGCCCCTCAACACCCGCCACAGAGGGGCCTGGTCAGACTCCAGAGGACCTTCCGGCTGGCCCCTCTGCCGAGGCGCGTGTGTCCTCCACTGGCAACACGTGACAGGGAGAGCCCTGCAGGCTTAGAGGAGGACCATGACACCCGAGCGAACTGAGGCCTCGCTGAAGAGGAAGCGGGTGTCAGCCGAGAGTCCTAGGGGAGGTCCGGCCCCAGCGAGGCCAGTGTCAGAGGTCAGAGCCCCTCAGAGGCCGTGCTCCAGGCCCGAGATCCCAGGGATGCTTCACACCTGGTCAGAGAGTGGGGAGAGCTGCGTGCTGGGTCCTTCAAGTGGAGCTCTCTCCAGTCATGTCAGCCCCGCTCTGAGCCTTCTGGTGGGAATGTCCTCCCATTTCACAGATGCGGAAGCTGGGGCTCAAAAAGACCAAGGAACCTTCCCCAGGCCACTAGGCTGGGAAGACATATCTGGGTAGATGCCAACAACAGTAATGACTCCCAAAGCTGGGTATAAAGAGTGTGTGGCTTAAAATGAGGACTCTTTTAGCACGCAGACTCTCACAGCCCCATGAAAGCCAGATGCCATGTTTGAGGACAGCAGCTGCTCTATGGAGCCCTCACGGTGAAGAGTAGAGTCACCAGAAACAGCAGTGTGCATGAGCCTCCATGGTGTGAGCACAGTCACACCATCAGATGCTTGTGGCCCTGGCCTACATCTTTTTTTTTTTCAGTATTGGGCATCAAACCTCTGAGCCACACCCCCAGCCTTCAAAATTTTTTTATTTAGAGATAGGGCTTCACTGAGTTGCTAAATTGCCTGGGGAAGGTTGGAATTTGAGATCCTCCTGCCTCAGTCTCCCACAGTTCTGGGATTATGGATGTGCACCACCATGCCTGGCCCAGCCTATATCTTGACTGGGACCTCATGAGAGACCCTGAACAAGAGCCACATTGCCCAACAGCTCCCAAAGTCCTGGTCTGCAGAAACCATGTGTGATCATGTGTTCATTGGTTTAAGAGGCTATACTAGTTTTCTACTGCTGCATGACAAAGCTCCACAAATTTAGCAGCTTAAAACCACACGCATGTATTATCTCACAATTTTTTGCCATTCAGAAGTTTGGTACAGGGTCTCACAGGCTACAATCAAGGGGTTAGCCAGAGTTGAAGTTCCCAAATGGAGGAGGCAGTGTGTAAATGGAGGAGGGAATCCCACTTCCAATTTATTTCTGATTTTGGCAAAGTGTACTCCTGTAGCTGTAGGTCTGAGGTCCACCTTTTCATGTCAGATGTCAGCTGAGGGCGCCTCTCCCTTCTAGAGGACACCTATATCTCATGCCACATGACTCCCTCACTCTCTATACAACATTGGTATGAATCTTCCTGTGCCTCAGGTCTCTAACTTCCTCTTCTGACACCAACCAGAGAACCAAAGGCAGCAAAATATAAACTATTCACAGGAGCAAAGTTGATCCTATCCATACTCTGGGAATGCTACAGTGTGAGGGAAATAAGAGCACTTTTAGAATCCAGCCTCCCACAGCCTGTCAGTATTGGGGTCATTTGTTAGGCAGAATTAACTAACTAACTAATACACTAGTTAATGCACTTTTCCAAAGTGGAAGATTATGTCCATCAGTCATAGGAGTCTATTTGTAGACTCCTTGTCCTTCTTTCCTCCATTTTCTCCATTCTCTCTTTACTTCCTGTTATGGTTTGTGTCTAGCTGTCCCCCCAAAGCCTTATGTGGTCGTAGGTGGGACTTTTCAGAGGTGGCTGAATCTAGAGTGTGTGATTACTAAATTAGTCCACTGACTGGTTTGGCATAGTTCTGCTGGGATCACGGATGTGATGCTAGGATTAAAGGTGAGAGTAGATAAAATATAATGGACAGAAAGAGGCTTGTCGACCCTTTGCTTGCTTGCTTTGCTGCCTTCTCCCTGCCATGAACTGTTTCTCCTCTGTGTGCCCCTCTGTCATACGCTTGGAGCCAACCAGTTATGTACTGAAACCGGTACAAACTGTGAGCTAAATAAACCTTTCCTCCTTTAACTTGGGGTGTTGGGTATTTTGTCTAAGCAATGAGAAAAGACACTTCCTTTGAGTTGGAAGTTATACCTTGTGGAATTGCCTCCTTATTTGCTTATCTTTTCTCTCATATTTTCCCTCTTTTTATCTCTGGGAACTCTCTTCAGTCTTATCTTTCCATGGTTCTCTGGCAGTGTTTGTTTCTGTTTTCATCTTTCTGGTTATTTCCTCGTCTCTGAAATTTCCTTTGCATAGCATTGTGTTCGTGTGTTATGGATGCAACATCTTCTGTTTCTCTGAGGATTTTGTTGTTGCTGGCTTGAAGTTTTCTCCTGCTCCCTATGTTGCCCCTGCTTTCTTGGCATCTTTCTCTCTGTTGATTTTGGTCCCTGACTTTCATTTTATAAGCTTTCCTTGAGCATTCCAAGACTGCAGGCAGAACATGTGGACAGGTGAGACCTGTCCAGGTGACTGGGCAGGATGTGTCTGTTGTGGGACCCTACAATCAGCATCTGCAGTGTCTTCTCCTGAGGGTCTCTCCAGCCATCTACCTGGGGGGACAGCAGGCTGCTAGCTCCTGGATCCAGGCAAGGGATGAGGACAGGAACATCTTCCTGATGAACAGGTGGGCTTTCTTCTCCCTCCTCACTCCTCTGTCCTTATTTCAGGACTGAGCATCCCTCAATTCAGCCGGCCATCCTCAAGCTCCAAGCTCTCAGCACAGTTTTTATTTAGATGGCATATTTCTTAAGGGTGCTGATGGAGGTTGGAGAGCTAATGGCCTCCCGAATTATCTCTTCATGCCACCATGATGCCAGGTGGAACACAAAAATGATCCAGACTTGCTTTGCCATCAGACTTCCTGGGCAGGGTGGTACATGCCAGTAATCCCAGATACTCAGGAGTCTGAGGCAGGAGGATTGCAAGTTCAAGCCCAGCCTGGGAACTTAGCAACTCAGTGAGACCCTGTCTCAAAAAACAAACAAACAAACGAAATGCACCAAGGATATACTCAGTGGGACGGTTCAATCCCTAGTGCTGATGAGAAAAAGAAAGAAAGAAAAAGAAAGGACAGCCTGCTCTAGAACGCCGAAAGCCACAGTCCCTGCCTGCACGGAAAGCGCAGAGAACTTCTTGTCCCTCGCACCTGCCACACACCAGGGCAACAGGAAGTACGTTGCACTCACAGCTGCCCTCTGGTCCAGGGATCCCTGGCCCCTCCGCCGACGGGACTTGTGGCCCAGGCCAGCTACACGGGCACTGCCTTCCTGACAGGCCACTCCTCCTTGCTAAGTCTCCCTGGAAAGCAGGGGGTGGCAACAGCTGCGGGGGGTGTGGGGCAAGTTGGCCTAGACCTGCAGCCCCGCTTGACGTTGGTCCCCACCAAGCCATGTGACGAGACCAGGCCACAAGAAAGAGGTTTCAACAAGCGTTATCGCTTCCTGGAACTCCGACTCGGCGACTTCCCCGAAGACCGGCTGTGCCTGGCGGGCGAGCTGCTCACTGCGGAGCCCAGGCTGCCCCCTTCCTCCTTTGCTGCCCCCGCGGCTGCCACCAGCTGTCTCAGTCTGACTGCCTGGAAATGCTGTGCCCTCCAGCCCCACACGCTGCGGGGACACCAGTGACATCTCCCCGAGTGGCAGAGGGGCCTGGTCTAGAGCATCTTGTGCCACCCCTGGGATGCTCAGGTGGAGCTGGACCAGGCTGGGACCCCTGGGTGCCCAGAAACCCACCCCCCACCCCTGTGTCCCTGAACAGGTCACGCATGGTGATCCACAGTCAGTTTGGCCTGGAGTTGCCTCAGTGTTACTTTCAGAGACCTGGACTCAGACCACCCACCCTGTGCTATCTAGACCACCCAACAGGAACCACCTTTCAGACAGGACCACGACTGCCATTTCTGCCTGACTGGATCCCAGAAACCCAGAGAGGGGGAAGGATCCCACTTTGGCAGAGGTGGGGCCGCCCGGAAGCTGAGGATCTTGAATGCCGTCATCTCTGGGTGGCCACGATAACTCTAGGATAAGTCACTTCCTCCATTCTCCAGCTCACCGAACTCTGGGCTGTCCATATAGGCTCTGGGTGGGGCTGAAGGTGTGGGGAGCCAGCGTGAAGCGGGAGCAAAGAGCAGGAGCTGGGGGCAGAAACTGAATCCCCAAGAAAGCAGAAGACTGCAGGTTCGGCTGTGGGTGCCCTTGACCTACTCTTGGGAAGGAAAGACCTTCAAGTCTCTCGGGGCCCCTGTTTCCTCCTCTATGAAATGAAGATGATGTTTGGTGACACCATATGCAGTTACTCTTGTGTTCTTGACTTATAAAATGAGCAATTTCCTATGGCACAGCCTAAACATGTACCTGTAAAATAGTCTTCAGAATTAAATAGGGTAGTCACCAGGCATGGTGGTGTAATCCCAGCACCCAGCAAGCTGAGGCAGGAGGATTGCTGTGAGTTCAAGGCCAGCCTGGGCTACATAGTGAGTTAAAGGCCAGCCTGAACTGCATAGCGAGTCCCTGTCTCAAAAAGCACCCCCCCGAATTAAATAAGATACAGTGACATGCTTAGCATGATACCTACAAATAAGAAGTATTTGATAACAAGTAGCCCTGTCGCTACCATCCATGTTTTTCACTCTTTTTGTTGGGGGGGGGTTTGCTGGGGATTAAACTCAGGGACTTGTGCTTGTGAGGGAGACGCTGTACCACTTGAGCTAAATCCCAGCCCTCTCACTCCTATCTAATTCTCTGAAGCCAGCGATAGTAATGATGCTAACCATGAACAGCTCTTACACTCATTCTCCCAGAGACAAACCCACAGCAGTCCTGTTAATGGAGCGTGTACCAAACTCCCAGGACAGGTGTTGCAAGCCTCAGTGTCCCCCAAGCTCCCCGGGGGTGCGCCTCGTGCTACCCATGGCCAGGGTTCAACATTTGTGTGCACAGGGACATGAGCCAGCGCTGTACCTTTCTGGGTCACTCGGCACCCTTGTCAGGAAGGGCCCATGGAGGGTTACCGTGCCCAAGCCGCAGGCGACCCGGGCTTCTATCCCGTGGCGGTACTGAGGTCAGAATCCGTGCTACCCTGGGGCAGTGGCAGGACAGCACGGGAACAGCGGGGTTCACCTTTGTATCTGCTCTGTGTCCTGACCACGGCTCATTTGGGATCCTGACTTGGTTGCTTCATGGGTTCCCCATCTTTGCAATAAGCAAGTTTGCTGGCTTCTTTTGAAGGAATTCAGGAAGATGAGAGAATATGACTGAAGCCGGAGTACTGTGGCATATTACCCAAGCCCGCACAGCCAGAAGCCTTGTGTGTGTGTGTGTGTGTGTGTGTGTGTGTGTGTGTGTGTGTGTATTTGACAATTGATAAAGTCAGAAGCCAGACTTGATTGTTGATGCTTCTGTCTAGTTCAGACTTCACTGAAGGCTGATTTTGGTTTTGCTGTGTGACTGTGAGCAAGTTGCTTCACCTCTCTGGGCCTCCACTTCTTCATCTGAGAAATGCGGATATGAACGATCCTGCCCGCTCTGGAATGGCTGGAAGGTTTAACTGAGATTGAGTACATGGAGCTCTGGGCAGTGCCTGGCCCACAGGGATTGCTCCAGGTAAGGCACAAAGTGATTTTGTACAGATGGATTCCGGGAAATTCAGCAGCCCTATGTCTCCAGCAGCAGCAGTCTGGCCAAGGAAGCAGTGAGGAAACCTATCCTGCAGAAACCGGAGCTCTGTGTCACCACACAGGCTCCGCAGGGGTTACAGCAAAGGCCTCAGTGCCCCTGACATGGCCAGCCCCCCTTAACACCCTGCCCAGGGATTTGGGGTTCCCAGCCACAGTGACCTTCTCTCTCTGAGCCTCAGTTTTCCCATTCAGGGAAGAGGAACATGACCTTAGTGGGTAGTTGAGAGCATTTGATGAAATGAAGATCATTGTGAGGTCAAGATGACACCCCTTCCCAGCTTCCCCTGCGCTTGTCTTCCCCCCTGACCAAACGGGTGTGCGAATTCCTACCTGCCCTAATCCAAGACCTGGAAGGACACTCAGAAACACCAAGTAGATTACAATGCAAGTCACAAAATAGTGTCTCTTTATTAAAAAAATATATATATATGTATGTGTGTATCTATAGAAAACAGAAATCCATATTGTATGTTTAATACTGATACTTTTAGTAGAGTCTTTAAAATTTTTTTGAAACAGATGTGGAATATAAAAAATAATGTAATCCAGGCATGGTAGCACACACCAGATACCCATAATTCCAGCTACTCAGAAGACTGAGGCAGGAAGATCACAAGCTCAAGGTCAGCCCAGAAAACTCAACGAGACTCTGTCTTAAAATAAAAAATAAAAAATAAAAAATGCTGGGAGTGTAACTCAGGGCTGCCTGGGTTCAAGCCCCAGTATTACAAATAATAATCCTAATAATAAACACTGGTGTGGGATGTCGGTTGTGGGGAAGGTTGCAGGGGGGTAGGGAGTACAATAGAGACTCAACTTTCCACTCAATTTTGGTATAAACCTAAAACTGCTGTAAAAAAAAAAATAGAGTCTTTTTTTTTTCCTTAATGGGAAGGATTTTTTTGTCTTGTTGGTTTTTTGAGAAAGGGTCTGAACATATAGCCCAGGCCAGGTTTAAACTTGTGAACTTCCTGCCTCAGTATCCCAAGAGCCAGGATTATGGGTGTGCCTGCCACCGTGCCTGATTTAGGAAATTTAAAAAATAACAATGTGGATTTTTCTTCTAAAGGGAAATGACAAAGTGATCAAAACACCCATAAGTGATGGTGTATGGGCAGAGCTTATGTCCTGCCCTCTGCAAGCTTCCCTCAGGAGCCAACAGCAGAGAGGGTGGCGATCACCATGCACCCTCGCTCCTGGCATAAGGAATCTTGGTTCTTCCACGTGGCTCCACTTCACCTGTCATCCTTCATTCCATTCCAACCTAATGGCTGATCCTGGCTGCTCCGAAAGCTGACTTCTCAGGACTTTTTGGATTGCAAATGACAGAAGCATAACTCAGACAAGCATATGCAATAAAGGAAACGTGATGAGTGTAACAGGGAAGTGAGAGGTGGATTTCAGGCATGGCTGGATGCAGGTGCCCTTTTTTGTCAACACAGAGGGTACACAGACTGCAGCAGGCCCTGATTTAGAGGAAAGAACTCCTGTTAATTTCAGGAGAAAAGTCCCAGGAAGGTCTCAAATTGGTCCGGCTTAGGTCAGATGCCTGCCCTGAAATGGGGTATGGGAGATTCTGATGGGCCAGGCCAGGCCCACACCACCTGTGGCCTGGCACTGTGGTGGACAGATCTTTGGTGACGCAGCATGGGAGCCCGCACTCCCGAGAGCTAGGTTGTAGCTCACAGCACACCACTGTGGCTCCTGCTTTGCACAGCTGTCCCTCCCATCTCCACGGGGTGGGGGACAGAGACTGGCAGCGCAGGTCGACTTTCTTAGCATGCCTCTTGCAGAAGATGAAGAAGGTTCTTTGGGGTCTAACAAACCTGAGCGTGAATCCCAGTGTGGGCCCCGAGGGCTATGTGACCTCTCGGAGTCTTACTTTTCCTCCCAACTGTGTGTCCCCTGAGGATGGTGACAAGGATTTAAGTGAGGTGCTGCGGTAGAGGTGAGGCCCAGGGCCTGGTCCAGGTGGGACAGCCATGACCAGGATTTGAGGTGCTGCCTGGGGCCCCCTTAGAAGCTGGGCACACAGGTTGCATTTGGATCTCTTGCTGAGCAGGCTCAAACAAGGAAATCTCTACACTCGGGCTGATGGCGCAGCTCTGGGTTACAGCACTGCCCAGTCTGCATGAGGCTGTGGGTTCCATCCCCAGCACTGTGAAACAAAACAAGAAATCACTGCACTTCTCTGAGCCTCAGTTTCTTTGCTTGCATACAAAGGAGAAATATGCCTACTTCTGGGCCAGTTACCTGGATGGTGGGAGACAACACAGGTCAATTTCCAGAGATCACAGGTCCAGGTCTTCACTGACTGTCCCCTCTGCATCCCTTCCCTGCTGTGGCTGGCAGCCTGCAGACTTGGACAGCAACTCCAGGGAGCCTCCACTACCTCCCTGCCTCCCACTGTTCCCAGGCCATGTTCACGCCACCCCGCTGAGGCCTGGATGGGTGATCCTGAACCCACATATAAGTCCTGTTCCTTCTAGCTCTGCATATAGCTCAGATTCCCAGCACCCGGCACGCAGGAGGCCCTGAAGAAACAAATGTTAGCAGGACCAATGCAGGACCTCTGGGCTCACGGGGGGGCCACGCAGCCCCAGCCCTGACCTGGCTCAGCATCACTGGCATCCAGGACGAGGGGCCTGGGGCTGGGGAGGAAGTCCAGGCTGCTGCTGGAAGCACAGGCACCCGATTTCTAAGAAACCAGCTGAGGGGCAGGAAGGCTGGGGCAAGGGTGCTCGGGCGGCTTTTGCTTTCAGTTTCCTAGGGTTGGAGCAGGCAGGTGCCAGGCTTCTTGGTGGGGTAGAACATCAGGCAGGGCTTCACGGGATCAAAGATATGGGACACGGACCAGGTTGGAGCCCTGAGAGGTCCCCATGGCCCAGCTACACAGCCACGGGGTGGGACAGGGGCTGTGGAGGCTCCCGGGCAGCAGGAGGCTGCATCTCGGGGCTGTCACCTGGCCCAGCCACCAACATTTCCCTCATTCCTTTGCCCTTATTTCAGCTGTGCCTTGGGTTATTCATTTCTTCACTCTCTCGCTCACTGGTTCCTTCATTCACCCATCACTGTGCCCTTGCACCCTCCAATTCTCTTCCCTTCCTCCATTCTCTTCTCACCTTCTTCCCCTCTCCCCTCCTGGTCCCTTCCTCACTTTCACACCCTTTCTTTTCCATCCCCTTCTCCTCTGTCTCTCTCTCTCTTCCTCCTCTCTCCCTCCTCCTCATCGAGCATTCCTCAAATTTCATCATTCACCTAAAACAATCTTTTTAGCATATTCTTAAACCAAATGCCCCCTCTCAACTTTTAAAAAAACTAAGTCACTACTTTGGTGTTACCTCTGGCAATAACCCCGTGGGTTCTAAGTGGATGCCTCCTAACACACATAGGAAGAAACACATAATGGTTAAAATAACGGGTGTGGCAGGTCTCACGCCTAATGCATAAGCGGGTGGTGAGGTGCGTGGCACACCTGTGCCTGAGGAGGGTGTGTCTCCTTCACCCACGTGCCCTGGCGCTCCATCTCTCTCCTCTCTCCATTGTTCCTCGATATGGCCCATCATCTGCCCTCAGTGTGGGATTGTTATCCTCTCTCTAGAGAGCTTTCTTGGTAACTGCCTTACTTCTAAGCACTTCACAGATAGTAATGCAGTTATTTCCCTTAACAGCCCATACTTAGATGGGGAAACTGAGGCACAGAGTGGTTAAGTAATGTGCCTATATTGCAGGAGTCAGGCTAATGAGAAGGTCCCTGCCCTCCTGGTGGCAAACCTTGGCAATGCCATGTGAACTGACAATGCTATCAACCAAGGCAGCAGGGCCCAGCAGAGGACTTCCTAGAGAAGGCAATGGCTAAATTGGGTTCTGAAGGCTGAGTAGAAGTTTGTCAAGTGAAGAGGAAGCAAGGGAAACACTAAAGGCTTTTCTCTCAGAGCTCAAGAGGCCCAGAGAATCATGAGAGGTCGAGGATGCAGAGAGCAGTGGGAAGTGTGACAGGAAAGGCACAGGGCGGCCAGATGGCGAAAGGCCTTGAATCTCTTGAGTAAATGGTCCTTTCCAGGATCTAGCAGCTGAGAGCCGCTGGAGTGCTCTTAAGTCCCCTGCTTGGCTGACATGCTGTCCTAAGCCTGTCGTGGCCTCAGCCTCCTTCTCCGTAAGCAGACGATTGTGATGCCCACAGACAGTGCAGGCTGAGGGCTCCTGCCAGTCATGCCCACCTGTGGTGGCAGCAGAGGGGGCCTGTATGACCGCATGGAAGGAGGTGGCCAAGCCTGTTACCGGGACTCCAGATCCCTCCTAATGCCTGCAAAGGGTCCTGGTTTCCTGTCTGAAACGGAGCGGGGGGGGGGCTCCTCCTGCTCCTGCCCCTCCACTGGCCCCTCCCACATAGACCTGAGGCAGAGATAGTTTCATTTTGACCCGCTGTCTGAGAACTGCGGCCCTTCCTGGCGCCAGGCTTGGTGGAGAGGACTTGGCAAGGGTGAGACAAATGGCACGGAGGCGCCTAGGGCTGGGTTTCACTTTTAGTGCCCCAAACTGGGGATGGGAACACATAGCAAGCTTGCCCTAGGCACACTGCTTTCACTGAGCATTTACTCTCTGCCTAGCAGTTTATAGTCACTTCTCTTAATTCTCTGCCCTGTGAGCTCTGAGTGTAGCTCACAGGTGGAGAACCTGAGGCTGAGTCGGGATATCTCGTTGGCAGCCGTGCAGAGGTGTCTTTCCTCAGCATGAGAACAGGCACCCCGGAAGGCCTTGGTATGGTTCTAATGGACGGAGAGGAAATTTTTATAAACAACAAGGCCCCTTCTCTCCTCTATGAAACCTGTTCACCCCATTTTCATCACCACGTGGTCCCTCCGCAGGCAAGGGAGCAAGTCTCATATTGGTGCCATGACATCTCAAGCCTTTCTCTGACGCTTACTAACGCCCCCTCTGTTGTTCTACTTCTCTCTTCCTCTCGCCACCAAACATGCAGTGTCTTCTGCTTAGAGCACAAGAGCCTCTGAGATCTAGCCAGGACTCACTGCTGCTGTTTGGCTTCTGTGGCATTAGGGCCACCACAGTGTGGCAGGTGACTCCGGCTTGCCACATGTGGTCCTGATACCTTTCTCCTCATAGAATATTGGCTTACGGCAACTTGATTAGAGGGACAACACTCACTGAATAATAGAACGGCTAGAACTTGGGAAGATCTGGCAAGAAATCATAAAATCGGGGTCCAGTGATGTCTGATGAGCTCAGTTTAGAGCTCAGCACACCTAAAAATGAGGCTTCTGGTGTCAGGACACCTCCTCACCCCAGTTCTGCCATCTATATATGGAGTGATAGAAGATGTGGTTTTTCTACACAATGGAGTACTACTCTGCCATTAAATAGGACAAACTAGAGACATTTGTAGGTAAATGGTTGTACCTTGAGAACATACTCTTAAGTGAAATAAATTAGACACTTATCAGTACACATCAAATTGTTTCTCGGATATGAGAAACCATAAATGTAAATAAGGAAAAAGGGGTATAATAGATATTAAGTAAAAAAAAAAAAGATAGTATTCAAAAGAGAGGAGAAACAGATAGAGAAAAGGGGGGAAAAGAAAGAAGGTTAAAAGAAAAGTAAGATGAAAGGGAAAAAAATAGAAAAATGTAAATAAACCTGTTCCAAATAGGGAAGGGTGGGGGAATGGAAGGGAGGGGAGGGGAAGAGGAGGAAAAACCAAGATATATTATGTGCAGGTGCAAAATAACCATGTTGATTATGATCATTATGTATACAATGTACTAATACATGTTCTTGGTAAAAATAAAAATGAAAAAATTAAAATATATATATATATGGTGTGACATGAGACATGTATTTAACTGCAAAACGAGGATAATAATAATTATACTTGTTTCATACTGTTCTTGCGAGAGGATTAAAAGGGATACTACGCGTGAGTGACTTAGAACAATGCCCAGTATCGGGGCAGCACCGGACACAACAGGGCTGGTTAGCCACTGCTATTATTGGCAAGTGGTGAGCTTGGAATGTGACCGTGTCTGTCTGACTCCATGGCTATGCTGATTCTAACAGATCTGGTCATTCATCATGTTGCAAAATAATAATAATCAGTACAGTTCCTAAATTTGGGGGGTGATGTATTTCCTTTGCACTTGTTTGATCCCCATGAAACTCGCTGCAGCAGGCCAGAATGGGTACTAATTGGCTCTAATCCTTTTCTGTAAATGAGGCCACCCTCATCACACAGTTAACTGAGCCGGAGCTAAAGCCAGGTGCGGGGTGCCGGCTCCTTCTGCTCCTCTGTTCTAGAATGAAAAGTGAGTGGGAAGGGGCCTCCCAGGTTGACTTAAGCAGGCTTTTCCCTCTTCTCTCCTCATGCCTCTGCCAGCCCTGCCCACCACACACAGGTGTGGGAGGGACTGCGTTTCTCACGGTACAGGTCTCTGCAGATTCCCAGGTAGGGCCATCCCTGAATGTCCCTTGCTGTCCCTGCACTTGCTCAGCTCAGTGGTCTGGCTCGTACGTCCCATCCTGGCTCATCCCCATTCTCATCCGTGGCTCCCCTGGCTGCCCCGAGGCCCCTGCCAGGGTCCCTTCTGACCAAGCAGCCCTGGCCATTCGCCCAGGCTGGACTTTAATGCAGCCTTGCAGGTAAGTTACCAGCCCACTGCCTGTGGGGAAGGCAGGCTAGGGAGAGACTCTGAGCCCTGGCAGGTTCTGTGGTTTTGAATGTCCTCCAGGGCAGCCCAGAAAACAAAGTATAAACCCGTAAACCCTTGTGTGTGGTGAGCTCAAGGTCTCGGGCACCCAAAGCACCTGGGCGCTAACCCTGGCCCTGCATCCTCACACTGTTACAGGGATGCCCCTTCACTTTTCCAAGCTTCAAATCTCTCAACATGCAACCTGGGTCAACTGTCAGCACCTGGTAGGTGCTCAAGAAACCGCATTTGTTTTGGGCGTGGCAGTCCACACGTGTAATCCCAGCACTCTAGAGGCTGAGGCAGGAGATTGAGTATGAGCCCAGCCTGGGCAATTTAGCAAGACCCTGTCTCAAAAAAAAAAAAAAAAAAAAAAAAAAAAAGCATTCTTTCAAAACAGCAGCAAAGCAAGAAAGGGCCCGTCCCACTTAGAGGACATGCACCTGGCATTAAGCATCTTGTTATTTAATGTCACTCGGGGTGGGGGTAGTTAACCTTTTACAGGGAAGAAAAAGGTAGGCCCTGAAGACTGAGCTGGGGTAGAGAAGGGTCAGAGTGGCCTTTGGGCGAGGGAAGCCTGTTACCACCGCCCTGGCCTGGCATGCCTGAGACATGCCCTCTCTGGGTCTTGAGGTCTTCGGGAGGCCTGAGATTTGGTGGGCGGCTTAGAGGCCGCTTGGAGGCTGGGAGGCCCGAGCACCGCCAAGCAGCAGCCAGCAAAGGTGAACTCCGGTCCAGTTCCCTCGGCAGCTTCCGGCAGAGAGGGCAGCGCAGTGACGTCATCAGCATGCGCACATGGCAGCCAAGAACGGCGACGCTCACAGCTATCACTCTGCGGTCAAGTGCCAGCCACAATGCACCAGGCCCGGGAACAGCATATGAAAAGGCCTGGAGGCAGGACGGAGTGTGCCGAGTGGTGAGTGGGCAGGCACCTGGGCGGGGCCGCTCGCAGACCTCTGGGTTTTCCTGGGTGGTGGACTTCTGAACCTTTGCAGGATGGGGTGGTGGCGCCTGACCCTACGCTGGGTGCAGGAGGAGGTTCTTTGGGGACCAAGCAGTCACTGTGGAGTCTGGAAGCCACGTTTCCTTCGGGGTTGTGGGTCAGGTCCCAGGGCCAGGGCTGAGAGGGGCAGCTTGCGAGCCCACCTTGGGTACCGTTGTCCCTATGTGATTTACTTTGTGAGAATGGGACCTCGAAGCTCCTAGAGTCACCTGAGCCCACTCTTGGGGAGGGTTTAGGTGATGTCAGTGTGGGGCCTGGTGCGGGGCCGCCCAAAGGGAATGCAAGCAGGCATCGAGGTGGCACTGCCACAAACTGTGTGTGCCCCATCCGGTTGCCTTCAGATCCCCCGGGTCTTTCGCCAGAACTGAGACCAGCTCTACCCTGCTCAGGTGAGCCTGGCATGTAGAAGCCCCTCCCCAGAGTATGGGGCCATATCCTGAGGCTGTTAGACCCGGGCTGGGGAACTCTCACACTTGGGGCTCTTGGTTGAAGTCTGCCGGACCCTGAGTGCTCTCTGGCTGGCCCATCCTTTGTCCCAGCATTCCACAAGGCGGGGTCTGATAGGCTGGAGTCAAGGGGACTGCCAAGGAGGAGCCATCCTCCCTGCAGACAGATACACAGGCAGGAAGCCCACACCCATGTCTTCAGGCCACATTGCCTCAGTACATCCCCACCCTGTAGCCACGGGATCTGGTCACGAATTAGTTGGAGTCCCACGCAGGCTCCCAGCACACTTCAGATCCACTCATTCCTGACCAAGACTGACAGGGGCCCCAGGGGCCCTGGCCTCTACCCAGCCTTTCACAGCATCTGCCCCCACCCTGCCTTCACTTCTGACTCAGGCCTTTGCACTTGCTGTCCCTTCTGCCTCTGGGGCCTGTCTCCCGTCTTTACTAGCTGGCTCTGTTCTGTCAGTCTGGGCACAATTTCAGTGTCATCCCAGCCTTCCTGACTTTTCTCTACAACAGCTTCATCCATGTCCAACCGCCCTCTTTCTCTTTTCATCTGAGCACTGCCTCTCCGTAGAATGTTCGTTCCTTTCTTTCAAGGCCCTGCATGTGACTCCTTGAGGACACAGACCAGACCCCCTGTGGTCTATTAACTCCTGTATCCTTTGGGCTTAGGAAAATGCCCAGAACAGAGGTGTTCAGTCAGTGTCTGTTCCAGGAACCTACCTCCACTCTCACCTATTGGGCACCTCACAACGCAGAGATGTATTCAACACCTGCTGCATGCCAAGCTCTGTGCTGAGTGCTTTATGTCTAGCACCTCACAGAAGAGGCTTGACTGGCATGGAAGGACTGGCTCCTAAGGTTGGGGAAATGAAACAGGCCGAGGAAACCCAGGAATATGCATTTTCCCTCCCTCTTCTTTTCTTTCGGAAACTATCTGTTAGAGTAGATGGACCTGGTCCAAGGTGGACCATCACTTTGGTGCTGTGCGACCCAAGTAGGTTCTACTTGCTCCTCCATGAAACAGGGATCGGAGTCACTAGCTTGGGGAGGAGGCTGGTAAGAGGTGCGTCCTTCACCCAGTCCACCTCATTCCGAGAGCCACTCCTTCCTCCTCCTCACCCCTGCTCAGTCCCTCAGACACCCCAATCCTCCTCTCACTTTTCATTTTCGTTCATTGACGTAAGTGCTGCTGAATCATGAAGCTGAGGTTTGAGAGCAAGATAGAGCCTCTGCACCACCGGGAAGCCACACAGCGGGACGTGCGCCACACACACACACACACACACACACACACACACACAGCCTTCTCCCCTGCAGCGGTGTCTACACTCGATTTCAGTCACACAGGGCCTGTAGTGCAGCTCTTTGGGGCTTTTAGGTTACTTTACATATGTTAGTATGGGGTTTTAAAAATGACTCATAAAGGGAAGAAGGGGCCAGCTCTAGAGAATGTGACCAGAGGCTTCTTTTTCCTTAGCTGTTCTGCTTCAGGCCTTGAGAGGGGCCTGAGTTTGTGTATGAAGCACTTGTGTGATGAAAATAGGTGTTTTGAACTTTTTCACAGAGGGGAAAACCCTCAGCAGATTATAAACCACCTGCCAGTCCCTCCCGGTTTAGTCGAGGACCCGTTTCTTCCTCTCTAAAGTGGGGATGTGAATAGTACTGAAGTCAGAAGGCTGAGGTGAAGGCTGAGTGCTTTAAATAGGGGAGAAGGGGGCTCAGAAGGGTAGGTACTATATATAAAACTGCAGCAGCAGCTGCTGGTATTATTATTATTGTGGCCGCTAGGTGTGCATGGTGCCTGGCAGTAACCAGACTCTGGAGCAGTGCCACCTGGGTGTAAAAAATCTGACTCCGCCACTCGCTAGGAGCCTTCCTTTGCTCATCTGTGCGCGGGTCCCCATCTGTAAATAGGGGAGGAACGTCCAGTTCACAGGCTGGTTGCGAGGATTAAACAGGATAAGGGTCTGCAGTTGCGACTATTCATGCCTGGTCCCCAAGCACTGCCTTCTTAGAATTGTCCCTCTCTCCAGGCACTGCCCAGGGTAGGGGAAGACGAAGACAGGACATCACTAACCCACACAGTGGAGAAGCAAAGCGCAGTGAAAAAGGAGACAGTTGCAGTTCTGTGGACATGGAGATAAAACACCACCTGCGCCCCCCCAGATGCTGAATCTCTTCTAGCCACACTCACCCATGAAGACCAGCCCTTTGGCCCGCAAGCCCGACCCCAGCTGCTCCTGCTCTCCATCAGTTGTATGCTATACTTTCAAATCTGAAAGGTATTATTACACATTGGGACATTCCCTCATAAACGTGTCCCAGGCTGCAGCGGGCCATTCCAGCTTCTAAAGACGAGGTGTGCTGTGCCCCTGAGGCAGTTAGAGCCTAATACACCTGGCAGGGACTCAGTTCACTGAGCGCAGCCCAAGTTCCCACCACACTGTCAGGCCCGCAGCAGACAGCGGCCATAAGCCCTTTGTGCTGGGTACTTTCTGGTGATGTGAGCCAGCCCCACAAACGTCCTGGGGCACTCTCCCTCCCTGGCTCAGAGAGCATCACACCTCCCTGCTGCACAGAAAGCTGCCTGCTTTAGAGGCAGAAGCGGAGGCCCAGGAAGGCAATGGGAATTGCCCAAAGCCACCGGCGGGGCCCTCTTGCCACTACAGACCACAAAGCCTCTTTCTGGCTCCAACTTGTGTGCTCACCAAAAAGTACACAAGACAGAACATGGGGAGAAAAGGAAGTCAGAACCAGCCCTGCGTCCTCCTCATCCCGTCTGAGTAAGTATGTCTCCCTTGATGCTGCGTTTCACATTGGGCCACCACCGCTCCTTCCAAAACTCACTGCGCCCCCACCCGCCCGCGCCCTCTTCCTGGAAGAAGTTGTGGTCACAGAAGCAAAGAAGTTTCCTTCTGTCACCCACTTCAAGCTGATTCTGAGTGGACAGCCCAAAGGGCCTGTTATCTTTAACACAGAAACAGCCACCAGCAAACTACTCGGACCTTGGTTTTCCCTTCTGTAAAGTGGGGCAGAAGCCTGTGTGGAATTCACAGGGCCGTCTCTAAGATTAAAGAAACTGGAGCAAGGGAAGCAGAGACTAATGCCTGGCAGAGAGAAGAGCGTCACCGTGAGCTGCCATTTTGCAGGACACACACCATAACTCAACCAAACTCAAATCATAACTCAGACCAGTGGCTTCTCTCCCCAGAGCTGAGTGGGTGCCCAACCCCGGGGCACACTCCCCATGCCACCAGCAACCCAGGGGTCAGTCTGAGGACCCTGCTTCCTTGGACCTGCTCAGAACCCAGGACAACTTTTGGCCAAAGCACAAGCTCTAGAAACTTTTCTTCTTTTAAAAAAAACTTTCATAATAAAGTTTATTACCTAAACTGGCGGTAAAAAATATAAAATAGGATTCTGCACAGCAGAAAAATAAAGCCAGAGACCCTCCCCCAACCCCTGGTTTGTGCAAAGATACTGGGTATATGTAAACATGAAGAGGTAGGAGGTGCGAGTTAGGTCCTGGCCCCAGATAGTTAAGCTGCTACAACCAGGGGGACCCAGAGGGAGCACCAGGAGGGGAGTGCCCCCCAAGAGGTGGGGAGGGGTCTGCGGCTCGGTCTCCAGCTGAGAGCAGAAGGCGCCTCGCCCCCCCACACACACTCCCTCCAACCCAGGTGGGGAGGGCACCCATGTTATTCCAGGCAAATAATAATTAATAATAGAAAATAATAAGGCGCCCAGTTAATGCTGCCTGCGCGTGGGCGCGGCCAGTCAGATCTGGAAAGGGAAGGAGCTCAGGTAGTCTCGGAGGACGGGGTTGAGCGGGATGCGTGCCAGGTTCTCGCGGCCCACGGTGGCCACGATGCGCTGGCGACACAGCTCCTGCAGCTGCCGCACGCGGCGCTGGCGCAGCGGGGCGCCCAGCATGCGGCGCGGCGCCGCCACGTAGTGCTCCAGCAGCTCGAAGAGACAGTCGAAGCTCTCGCGGCTACCGTCCAGGTGGAAGCGGCCGGCCTGGAAGTGCACGCGGATGCTCGTGGGGCCCGAAGCCATCTTCACGCTGAGGGCGAAGAAGCAGTTCCTCTGGCGGCTGTCGCGCACCAGGAAGGTGCCCACCGGCTCGGCGCGCAGCCGCTCGTGCGCCCCATGCACGCTCAGGGGTCCCCAGTAGAAGCCGCAGGCATCGAGGAGCG
This sequence comes from Hystrix cristata, assembly GCA_004026905.1. Taxonomy (NCBI): domain Eukaryota; kingdom Metazoa; phylum Chordata; class Mammalia; order Rodentia; family Hystricidae; genus Hystrix; species Hystrix cristata. The sequence goes on from PVJO010004183.1 coordinate 88,683, forward strand.
CGCTTGTGCGCGTGATGCGCCAGTAATCCGCGTGAGAGCGGAACGTGCGGAAGTGTGTGTCGCCGGGGGTCGGGGCCGGGGCCGCCGGGCAGGGCCGCGGGCGCGCGGGGACCGCGGGCGAGGAAGAGGAAGGAGAAGAGGAAGGCTCTGGCCGCCGTCGGGGCTCTGCTGCCGTGGAGATTGCATTGTCAGCTGCCACCTGATTGTGTGCTACCATCCTACACGAGGGGCCAGCCGGAAGAGTGGGCCATAGCGTCCGGGGGTGCGCTGATGGGGAGATAGAGGCAGTGAGCCGGCGCGTCTGGGTGGGGCTGCAGGTGAGGGGTCACGCCGCTGCAGGAGAGGGGCGACCCGGCCCTGAGGAGTGAGGGCGGCGCACCAAGCCCGCGGCCCAGAGCCTCAGTCGGCTCCTCTGGAAAACGGGCTTCTGGGCCCGATGAGCCCTTCCAGGCGTGTGAGGGCGGAGAGGTTGAGCGGAGAGGGGGGCGTGGAGAGGTGCCCGACTCCTGGAGCTTGCCGACTCCGCCGTTCGCCCGCTCGCCGCCCCGCGGCCGCCGCCTGCTGGCCGCGCCGGAACTTGGCGCTTGGTCCGGGCGGTTTGGGCAAAGGAAGGCGAAAGGCCGCTTTGCGGGGTCCCAGCGCGCAGGGGGCGCGGCTGGCGGGGGGGGCCAGGGGCGTGGTGGCTGCGACCCACCGCACGGCCCCCGGGCCCAGCCAGCTCCCGTGGTCCTTCCCTTCCCTTCCCTTCTCCCTCCCGCCGGCTCCGTGCCCGATGCCTGCTCACCTGGCGGCGGGGCGCGGGGCGCCGGGGGCGGGGCGGCAGGGGGCTCCGAGGCTGCTCTCACGCATGCTCCGGGGCCAGGAGCCGTGCCGCTGCCACGGCCGCAGCTCTCTTTGCTGGTGCCCGCCCCTGCGCCAGCCTTTTAAACCGGCTTGGGGCGTGGCTTCACGGAAGCCCGCCCAGAGGCCCCGCCCCCGGCCCACTTTCGGTTTCTTTTTCCGCGGTGGAGTCTGAGGCTTGCAACTCCCACCCTGTTCAGCGTTGTACGGGACCCTGCTGGGGGAGACCAGCTGTTCCCACGTCTCCGTGCACCTGTTGTAGTGTTCCTCCGCCCGGGGCTCCGTTCCGTCCCGGGGTGTCCTGGCCTCTTCTCGGATTCCCCTTGGGACCCTGTGCCTTCACTTTTGTCCCCGCTACCTTTGGTCTCCGAGTCCTGCGCCTGACACGCCTCCTCCCCTCCAGGTGTCTGCCTGCCCGCCTCGGGCCGAGCTCGTCCTCCGCCCGCATCGCGCCGATCCTTCCAGGAAGCTTCCGGAGGTCTTCCCGTAAAGCCCCCGCCCGGCTTTTTCCGCCCCAAATCCGAAGCCCTGAAGACCCCCACTCCACGCCCCGCAGGTCTGATCCCTGGACGCCCCCGTAGTCCCCGCGCCTCTTCCGGCTGGCCACGGCACCTTGTTTTGGCTTGGATTTCCCAGGAAGCCGTGGCCAGACCACAGGCTTCAAAGGAACCCTTCGGCATCGCGGGAGGGGCGCCTGACTCCCGGCCCAGTTCCTCGGAAACCGGGCGCGGTCACACAAGGGCCCCGGTGGCCAGACCCACCCTTCTCGGCGCCTTCTACTTGGAGACAGCTGAGAAACTGAGGCTAGGGACGGGCTGCAGTTTGCAGTGGCCGGCAATTCGAGACCTAGATCCTGCCATCCTCATTTTAATTTTGGAGAGGAGAGCTGGGCATCCCCAAGTGAGCCCAGTGAAATGATGCATTCTCGGATGTGGTGATCCTAAACCCCCCACCCCACCCCCCAGTCTTGTAGCTGTCCCCTTCACTGCTCTTATAAGCTAGCGTCTGCCCTTCATAAGTCCTCCCCTGCTCCCCACCCCTACACACCTTGGGCTTGTGATGGGGGGCTGGTCCGGACTACCATGTATTGCAGGTGTGACTTAGTGATTCTTTCGTGGTAGAAAGCCATGGAGTAGGTGCCTGGCTGGTACCAGTATTTTTGAATGAAGTCTGGTAGGGAGCCCCAAAGTCAGGAGGGGGCCACAAGAAAGATAACTCTGGGCTAAGGGTTTAGAGACTGGCCTCACACTGGCACACACTGCCCTCTACAGACAGCTCTTAGGCTGCAGCCCATCTCCTCTGGATGGCCCTGCTCTAGGTCTCCCAGTCCCCAGACTGCCTCAGTTTCCTCCTGAGCAAAGGCCGGTGGCCTAGAACTGGCCCGGCTTGGGACTGCACCAGCTCCTTGAATTAGTGTGGCTATATTGGGTCTGACCTCCTACAAAGGGTGAGAGGAAAGGTGCACAGGTGTGTATGAGCCAGGGGTCGGAGGCTGTGGTCATCCAGAGAGGTTGACTGAGCCCCTACTGGGTGGGCGGGGGCGGGGTGGTGTTGCTGGGTAGAGGTAAAACATACAGTGCAATCCTAGTTAAAAGGCAGACATTGAACCCAGATCCATTTCTAGCCCTGCCACTTTCTAGCCTGTGACCTTGAGCAAGGAATTCACCTGTCTGCCTTGATTTTTGCATCTGTGAACTAAAATAAGAGTATCTCCCACGCAGTTTGTGTGGGGATTCAGTGAGGACGTGTCTGGTTTGTGTCATTGCCCTGGTGCGTCATATGTAAGCATTCCTGGGTGCCTGTCGGTGCGGCAGCGTGCTGGAGCCAGTCATGTGGCTTTGTCCTTTGGGTCCACTTTAGAAGGCCAAGGAGCATGAGCCAGAAAGGACTCAGCAGAGCAGGAGGAAGGGGCTCCCTTCAGGGCACCGCAGGCCCCTGCTTCTGGCAGTGGAGGGTGTGTGCCGCGAGTGGTCCTGGCCTGGAGGGATTGTCCGCAAGAGCTGGAGCCTCCCCAAACTTATTAACAAGAGGGCCGGCTTCTGTACAATCTTCTTCCTCCCACCACTGCTCCCCAGCAGACCTAGAGGGAACCCCTGTAAATACCTGATGGTTCTGATACTCCGCCCACCCCACACTGGCAGCCTCAGGGGCTGCTCGAGAGAGCTGCCATCTCTCCCCCAGGCTGGGGTCTCTTTCTCTCACCCCACTTTGCTGTCCATCCCCGAGGACCCCCACCTTCATTTCCTTTGCTTTTATCCCAAGCTGATAGCTGAGTGCTTCACAGTCCACACCATTTATTGGGTACACCAATCCAACCTGCCCATTTTAAATATGTGGAAACCAAGACCCAGAGACAGAGTCACTTGTTCAAGGGTACACTGTTCAGGAGGGGCACAGCTGGCACCCATGCCCAGGATACCTGACCCTGAAGCCTTGGCCCTCATCCGTGCTGCTGTAAACTCCACCCTGGACTCCACCGCTGGTGGTCTCCATCCTGGCCTGTCTTAGGCCAAAAGATCCATCTGTGTCCTGGGCTGGCCTGGCGAGGAGGGGAGAGAGGCCTCTGCTTCCCTCTTGTTACTAAGTTTGGGGAGGCTCCAGCTCTTGCGTCAGGGCCTCAGCCATCTTCTTCATGACCTTGGGCCTCCTGAGTCTCAATTTCCTGGCCTGTTCAATGGGCCTGGCCCATTCTTCCCCCCAACTAGGTTGCAAAATCAATGGGGAGTCAGGCTTAAGTCTCTGGGTGCTGATTCTCTTCATAAGCCCTAGTGACAGTTATACTGCTTTGGTTTCATTTTCTGGTATTCCGAGTTCAAAATGAAACCAAATCCAGGTGCCAGAATGGGAAAAGAAACACATCTGCTGCCTGCCAACCCTGGCAGCTGGGCGCTGGGCTCACAGGGAGCCTGGCAGTGGGAAGCCCTTAGATGCTCAGACTCCGTGGCAAGACTGACCCAGATTCTGGCTCCAGGCCTGCTGCTGCCCTGCTGTGTGAGCTTGCTCAAGTGGCTTGGCCTCTCTGAGTCCCATTGGTCTTATCTGCATAAGTGAGGGTCACAAGGAGAGGAGCTCCATGTCCACCGCTTGAAGACACAGCCTCCCATTTGAGACAGTCCTTGCCCTGCCTTGGCCAGTCCTGGTAGCCAGGAAATGAGGGGCCAAGCCAGCATCTACAGGAGCAGATATCCTGCCCTGCTTTGGGAGCTGGGTTTTTAGTTTCTCTTTCCAGCCTAATGACCTGCTGGGAAAGCGGCCCCCCCTCAGGGACATCATTCTGAAAGTCCTCTGTGCCTTGGGGCTCTTGGGCCCTCCTTTTCCAGTAACACCTAGGCCTGCCAGGTTCCTGTGCAACCCTGACCTTGCCCCTGGGAGCCTGAGCCTCTGGCTCAGGGTGGGTTCTCTTTTTGCTGGTCTGGGAATGAATGTGTCACTTCAAAAGTGTGTGGCCTGGGACACGCGTCTTAGCTTCTCTGCTCCTCAGTGTCCTCATCTGCAGGATGGGGGTCATGTATTGAGATTTAGGAGTGTTCAAGCAGACCTGAAGGAGGTAATGAGTGTACAGGATGATTTTAGATCATGCTGAGTACCTGTGGGAATTAACAGGCAGAAAGGGAGCGGCCGGGCTGGGAAGATAAGGCAGGCAGGGAAAAAAGGCTATTGGAGTCAGGGACCTGGCATGGCAGTCTTTCTGACAGTGAAAAGAAGGACCCAGGTAGAGAGGTGCTGGGGCGGGGGTGATTGGCAGGCTTGGGGGTCAGAAAGGAGATGGGCGCAGTGGGTGTAGAGAGCAAGGGATGAGTTTGGGGTGAGGCGTGGAGGTGTGGTCCACAGAGAAGGGCCTTGTGCAATGGTAGGAAGAGGTCAGATTTGATGCTGAGTGCGTGGCACAGCCATTGATGGTGGGCACACCTCACAACTGTGTCTGTCCCCGTACTAGATCCCGAAATGGTTGTAGAGATGGTCCTGAGGGAGAGCTGGGATGGTGGGCTTCGTGGGAGACCTGGCTTGTGTCCTGGGGCTAGGCTTCCCTCCCTGGCTCCCAGAGCAGGAATCCCCATTTGTCAAGACCCCACTCTGGGCCAGATGGCAATATCTTACTACATGGTCTTATTTAATCTTTCCCTGGTGCTATAGGGTGGGAATTACATGTTACCATTTCCCAGACAGGGAACTGGTAGATGAGGGTGTTCAGGGGAGTCCTGGGGCCCAGTAGACCTAGCCTGAAGGCCTCTGTCAGGTGCGTTGTTGAGTCATGTGGACCCTTGTCTCTCCCGTCCCCGCAGTGGACAGGGGGTTGTGTGGGAGCGGGGTGCAGGCTGTTGGCACTCAAGTCCATGGAGAGAGTCTGAAGGGCCAGAGAGTGCTGACGCTAGCCTGTGTCTGGCTCCAAAGTGGCACATTCCTGGGGACACATGAGGACATTCTTAGCCCAAGTGACCAGGGCAGGAAGGAGAAACAGAGTCACAGATTATACTTGTTGGTGTTACCATTCTGGCCTCCAGAAAGCAGCCACTGATGTTAACAACTCCAAAACGGAGGGAGGCAGTCTCCTGAGAGCTCGGCCTCCTTCCTGCTTCCCGACCTATGTCAGCTGGCCAAGGACATTAGAGTCAGGGCAGGATGGCTTCCCAAGCAGCAGCACCCCGTGATGAGACCGTTAGAAGGCAGGCACCATGTGACTCAGGAACGGGGTCCAGCTCCCCTGGCTTGGAACACCTCATCATGGGGTGCCCAGGCTGGCAGCAGTCCCACACATGCTGGAAGTGGTGCCTGGCCCAGCCGGAGGAGATGAGCCTGGGTAAGTCCTAAGGAATAAGCAGGACCTGGCTGCTGGCAGAAACGCTCAAGTGCTCTTGGAAGAGCAGACTGCGGCAGGAGAGGTTGTTTTGTTTTGTTTTTGGTGCTGAGAACTGAACTACATCTCTAGCTCTTTTTATGATTTTTTTAATTTTTAAAATTTTTGAGACAAGTTCTCACCAGGTCACAGAATTTTCCAGGCTGGGCTTAAACTTGTGATCCTCCTGCCACAGCCTCTCCTGCTCAGGAGAGGGAGAATGAGAGCAGCAGAGCTGAAGCTGAGATGCGGGAAAGGCCCGAGGACAAGGACCAACGTGTGGGAAGAGCAGGGCCTAGCTCTCCCTGCCCGAGGCAGTGCGGCCCATTGGGGACAGCCTCCCGACGGCCCCGCCTGCGGCCGCACAGGGGCTGGCTTGGGTTCCACGTGCCTGTGCTTCGTCAGGATGAGCGAGACACATTCCCTGACATTCATGCCATTTTTTCACTATCATTTTTCACTTCCGCATATAGAATAATTAAGGCCTTTTTCCTGGCCAGAGGTCACCCCAGGCACCCGGTTTGTGCGTGACCTTCTACATCTTTTCTTCTGTGCGTACAGTAAGTGTTTTTATCTCTGAACCTAGAGTTTCTTGTATAGCATTTTTCCTCGTGCGCTTCCTCCCGCCCTTTTCACCCCACAGCACGTGCCGGCCATCTGCAGAGATGGCACATAGGTCACCGCTTCATGTGGAAGGGCTGTGTGCAATTCTTCTGTGTGGGAGGCGGAGAGAACTGCCCTGGGCTTACGGGGTTCACACAGCCGCCCCTCTAGATGGACAGGTAGGTCGTTTTGTGTCTAGGAAACAATGTGGCCCTGAACCCCCTGCTCCACGCTCGGGTGTGCACAGGTGAGAGACAGTCGGCACACTTAAATGTTAGCGGTCACTGCTCCGTTCCCTGCTAGTCCGCCTGGGCACCTTTCCACCTTGGCAGTGATGCTCAGCGATGTGCTCCCTGTGTCTTTGCCAGTACTAATTATTAGCAAACATTTTGAGTTTTTGCCTATTTGGTGATTACACAAGTAGTATCACATTGCTTGAAAGCCTGCTCCTTCTTTCATGTATTTAAAAGATACTTACTGAGCTCCTCATGTGAGCCAGATATCATGCTCTGTAGTAGAGATTCAAAGATAAACACACAGGACCCTGGTCCTCTTCACAAGGTCCCCACTGCGAGGGGACAGGTGAGCTGGAGTTTAGATCTGGATCTGTGTGGCTGCAGGGTCAAAGTGCTTTTCCTTTGAATCGTACCTCCACCAGGGTTGTGGCTTCTTCCCTGGCTGCTTCCCCTGCCCCACCTGTCCCAGGACCACGACATCCTCTTATGACCTTCTGGCCTGCAAGGAGCAAGTGACAGGCCCCCCATGGGCCAGGCTGTGTTTTGTTATTTTCCAGACCCAGCTTGTCCTCCAGTACCCCACCTAAATTAAACCCTCAACCGGAGTCAAGATGCGTCCTCTTCAGAATTGTGAAGTGTCATGTACAGGCACAAATTTCTATGAGGAAAATGATCATTATGTACTACAAACATGTATAAAAAGAAAAAATATAGAGATTAAGAGATAGAAGGAGGAGGAGGGAGAAGACAGATTAAAAAAAAGATGCGTTATGTACATGTGCCATCTCCTCACGATGAAAGTAATCATTATGTTTTACAAACATGGGCCAATTAAAAAAAAAGATAGGTCCCCTGCATAACCCTCAAACTCTCTTGGTGGCTAAATTTACCATGTTTCTTCATTTTCTAAACTTGGGTTTCCAGGAGGCCTGCCCCCACCCCATTGCCACCCCACCCCAGCCTGAGCACATGAATGAATCAATCTGTGGTTTGATTTTTTTCCCCTATCATTATGTCTGACAGAGGTGAGTGCTGTGAGTACTCGTCTACGTGTGAGTGCGTGCATGTGAGTGCATGTGTGTGCGCGCACACGCGCATCAGGGCGTATGCATGCATCAGGGCCCACGTGTGAATGTAGGCCCTGTGTCTGAGTGGATGTGAATGGCTTTTTGTATATGTGACCGAGGATATATTTGTGCTATTTTTGTCTGAGTATTGGCTTCTGGGAAACATGGGGTTAAAGATGGATCCATAAACCACACAGGACCACTCCATCTGCTTCCTTTGGTAAAGCACAAACCGTGTCTGTATAAGAGGGTCTCTTACCTTCAGTGATTTTATCAAACAAGACATGGCCCAGAGAGTTTTTTGTTGAGTTAATACTTTCATAGTGTCCCATCACAGGGATGTCCCTACTCCCTTTGTCACCTCTTCCCTGTTTTGTTTTGTGCTTCCAAATTAGGCCCAAAAACATGTGACACCAGCTGGGCATGATAGCACACACCTATAATCCCAACACTTGGGAGGCTGAGGGCAGGAGGATTTCAGAGAGTTCAAGGTTGGCCTGGGCTACATATTGACAAGGACAACCCAAATTAGACAGCAAGACCCTGTCTCAAATAACCAAGCCAAACCAAACACAACAACAACAAAAAAAACATGCGGCACCTTTATTAGGGAAATTGAAATGCTAACTCAAGAATAGTCTTCCAGGGTACAAGTTTTAATTGTTGCATAGAAATCACCATGGTGAGATGTTCCTGTGAAAAGATGGACTTTATCCTGGCACACCACATATAATGGCATTTCTCCTTTGGGTGAAACCAACACAGGAACAAGCCAGAAAGTGCTGTCTCATCAATTGTATTTTCTCCCTGGAGGACAGAGGAGTAGGAAAGGGGCCTTTAATAGCTAAGCATCTCCTGAAGCCACTGAACTCCATTCTTCAAATCTTAACTGCTCATTTGTAATTGAACATGGGCATAGATAGGTCGGGCTTAGACTATCATCAAAGTCTTTTTGACATGCGAATCTATCCATTCCTTCTTCCATTTATCATCCACCCGTTCATAAGTTCATTCTATCCATCCGTCCAACATTCTGTTCTCTCTCATCCTACTGTTTTAGGTCTTCCATTCAGTCCGTTCAGTTGCTCCAACTAGCCAACCATATCCAACCGGTTTACACCACTGACCTCCTCCCAGCTTTATGCATCTGACCATCTAACCAACCAGTTGTCTAGTCAACCAATGCATCCTTTCAATCCATTCATCCATCAGAGTGTCACATCCATACAGTGAATCACGTCCATGCAACTTTCCTATCATTCAGCCAGTGCATCTATCCATCTCTTCTATTACCCAGCCATCTACCTAACCAACATAATGAATTATATTGGTCCACCCAGCCTATGCCTCCCAAGTAGCCCATCCTGTGTATTCAAAGACCCAAGGCATCCGTGTGTTGGACATTGAACCCGCCATGTGTGCTGATTTTCTCTCCACCTTTGCCTGTGGTTCCCATGTTACCTGGCCTCCACATCACTGCCTCTAAGCTCCAAACTTCCCACCTGCTAGAATAGTACCTGAGCTCCGTTTCTTTGATCTGTGCCCCTGCTTGCTCCTCCTGGTCATCTTTCTCTTGTTTACCTTCCTCGCCAAGGTCTTCTTTCTGTTGCTAGAGCCCCTGTGGTGGAGGTTGGGCCCAGTGGAAGCATGGCAGGCATGAACAGGCTTTCTATGGTGCCGTGGTGGTGGGCTGGGGCTGGGACTGGGCCGGGGCCTGGGGCTGGGGCTGGGGCTGGGGCTGGGGGTGGGGCTCCGGCTCAGAGGGCCAGGTGGGCTGTGGTGGCTGGCCGGGCTCTGGCTGCAGCCCCGGCACTGGTGGCTGCAGTTGCACGGGTTGCAGGTGTGACTCTGAGGCTGAGAGGTGCTATGGGGCTGGGGGTGGGTGGTGGGAAGGCTCGGCATCTTGGTATCCCTGGAGGCCACACCTGGATGGGCCTCCTCGCCCAGCTGACCCAGCTTTCCAGGGGCCCCTGCAGCCCCTGGTTATATAGTCAGGCTGATTGTGATGGCACAGGTCACAGAGGGTAACAGATATGACTGGTAGGGACAAAGCCGCCGCCCTTTCCCCTCAGCCCCAGAGTGGGGCAGCTTTCAGAGGAACTCTGGGGTTGTCCCATCTGCTGGTTAAGCACTAGGGCCCCTGGGTCAGATGGAGCCAAGTCCATACCCCTTCCTTATGCCCAGGCCTGGGCACTCATCTCTCCAAGCATCTTTGTAGGATTGGAACAATAATTGTACCCACTTCATGGGACATTGCAAGAATTAATGGAAAGAATCTAGTCAAGAAGTTCACTCAGGCCTGTCTCTGAGTCAGAGCCCAGTAGATGCCACCTTACTACATTGTCTGCTCCTGTCCTTTTCCATCAGGGACCTCGGTGGGTGGTGAGTGGGATTTGGACCCTTGGTGCTCACCCAAGTAGGTGATGAGCAGGCGAGGAACTGGCCAGATGGCTTATCAGATGGATGACAAATAACTGTGTGGCTGTTGCACAGCAGTCCAGCAAGGTTGCAAGTCTAGGAGCTCAGAGGCAGGCTCAAGTCCCCCTTCGCACTGTTGTCTGATCTGGGCTGGGTCGTCATGGTTACCAAGGCTTGGTTTCCTTATATGACAAAGGGACATCTTTCCTTCTTTCCTAACATCCTTGTGAGCCTGTGAGGCCAACCAGTGCCCAGGAGGCCCTGAGCCCCATCTGCCTCCTCACTCCATCATTGCTTTTCATGAGGCCTCACTGTGCAGTGCAGTTCCTGCTGGCCCTACTCAGACACCCAGCACTTCGACAAAGCCTGGCCTTTCGCTGGGACCTGGAGCCATTTGCCCAACTTGGTCTTCAGGGTGTCTGAGCAGAGCTGCCTACATCCTCAGGCATAGGCCTTGGCCCCTCTTATGCTCCTGGAGTCCCTGTCTCCATGGCCCCACTGGCCTCCCTGAAGCTGAGCCCATTTCTCACTTTGCTGCCCAGGCATAACTTTGCCTCTCGTCATGCATGTTTGACACATCAGCTTTTATACGGGGCTGTTTCTTAATAAACACATCAAGTGGGTTACGGTGGAAATCACCTGGTTTTCTGAACCCTTCCTCCTCACTGGGCTGGTCACACTTTGCAGGCAGCCTTGTCTGGGAACTTCAGTGGCCCTGCATAGTGAGATGAATGGTGACCCCAAATCTGTGCCCGTGGAACCCCTGGAATCAGCCTATGTGACTCTATTTGGACTGAGAGTCTTTACAGATGTAATTTAGCTTAATTAAAAGTCTTCAGATGGGGGCTGGGGATTTAGCTCAGTGATTAGAGTGCTTGCCTTGCAAGCACAAGGCCCTGAGTTCGATCCCCGGCACCAAAAAAAAAAAAAAAAAGTCTTCAGATGACTTCATGCTGGATCATTGGGTGCACCCTGCATCTACTGATGAGTGTCCTTATAGGGGATGGAGGAGGCCACGCACAGGAGACAGAGGGTGGAATTCTGTAGCCACCAGCCAAGCCACTCCTGCAGCCACTGAGCACTGGAGGAGACAAGGATACTTCTCAGAATGAAGAGCAGGATCTTTTGGGCCCCTTGATTCTGGGCCTTTTTTTTTTTTTTTTTTTAAGGACAGGGTCTATCTATATAGTCCAGGCTAGCCTTGAACTCACTATGCTCACTATGTAGTCCAGGATGGCCTTGAACTCATGACAATCCTCCTGCCTCAGCCTCCCAAGTGCTGGGATTACAGGTAAGCGCCACCACACCTGGCTGATTCCAGCCTTTTAACCTCTCAAGTTGTGAGATCTGTTTCTGCTGGTTTCTGACTGGACACAACAGCTCTATGAGACTAAAGTACCCTTGAGGCAGGTACAGTGAGGCAGGTACAGCGAGTGTGAGCAGGCTCACAAAGTTTGGGTAACCAGCTTAGAGGTCCGGAGCGCATCAATAGCAGAGCCACATTCAGATCTCGATCTGGCTGCCTCTTGTCGACATTGTCAGACCAGCAGGGATTACGGAGGGCACATGCATTTCTGTAGAGGGAGCTCTGCGGTCTCTCTAGGAAGTGTGCTGAGCTACACTGAAGGTATTCTGGGCCTCTGGCCCCTCCTCCCTGGGCCCCCAGCCCTCCCTGCTGACCTCCCACTTCTCTATCCTCCAGTCAGGGCCAGCTCCTCCCTCATAGCACCTCTCTAGCCCCTAACTCCCACTATGGGCCTGCATCCTGCCGTCAGGGCCCCTGGAGACTGGCATGGCTGGGCAAATGAGTGGGCAGGTGGGCTGATTGATTTGGACCAGAGAATGAGGCTGGCCAGCTAGGGACCCTTGCTGCAGGGGTGAGATGGGGGTGATAGGACAACAGTGTCCCAGCCCCACCTGCCACCAGCATCCCCAGCCCTCAGCCCACCCCCAAGACAGAAGATCCCCTAAACATAATCCCCACTCCACTGCCCTGCCAGGTCCTTCCAGGTGCTTGGGAGCCTGCGAGGAAACGGGTGGATTGCTCTGGTCATTTCCCTTGGTGGGGGAGAGGTAAGGGAGCTGAGACAGGTGTGCAGCAGACACCGGCAGCTTCTTGGTGAACTTCAGTGACAGGACTGCAGCATGGCTGTCCTATATGCTCAGGGACGTCGTCCTTTCTCCCTGTAGACCAATGGGAGGCAGGCAGGAGTGAGCCTTTGTGTGGGCACTGAGGGCCCCAGTGTGAGGGTGGCGAAGAACTAGCTGAGGACTCAGACCTGCCTGTGAGATGGATGGGCCTCCAGGAGCTCTGGCAAGATGACTGTCGGAGTTAGGCATCAAACAAGCAGGGAGGGGCAGGTAGAGACTTGGAAGCAGTGATTTGCTCAAGGTCTTGGGCCAGCAGAAAAGAAATTGGAACCACAGTGTACTGTACCCCGAAATCAGGGCTGTTCAAGAAACCACTACCTGTGCTCAGAGCAGCAGAATGGAGGCTCGCACCTGATTTTGCAAAGAAACCCCACCTGGACTGGGATGGCTGAGATGCCTTGTGTGTGTGTGTGTGTGTGTGTGTGTGTGTGTGTGTGTGTAATTGGTACATAACTATTGAGACATAATATTTGTACATTTTTATAGGGTACAATATGGTAATTTGATACATATATATGATGTATAATAATCAACCAGAATAATAAACATTTCCATTTGTTCAAATCTTAATCATTTTTTATGTGTCAGGAGTTTTGTATTCTTTCTAGTCATCTTACAGTAGAACATAAGTTGCTTTAATAAGTAGTTACCCTACTGAGCTGTAGAAAACCAGAACTAATTCCTCCTTTCTGTGTTTTAACTTCTTCCCCTTCTTTCCTTCCCTGTTTCTGTCTGTCCCTTCCCAGCTTCAAGACAACTTTCTAGACCAGGCTACCCCACCTTCTACCTGTAAAGCAGGGAGGATCGAAAACAAGGCTGCTGTCCCCACGTCTTCAGCCTCACACCCACCAGGCACCCTCTCTCTCTCACACACACACACACACACACACACACACACACACATACACACATGCCTGGTACTGGAAGAGACACCAGAGAGGAGGGTTCCTTGGAGACTTTTTATTGACTCTTTTCTGAAAGTTCTCGCTGGAACGGCGGCATCACCCTTCGCTAGGATGTTGTCGTGGGTCAGGAGTGCGTCTGCTTGGGCTCAGGGCTCTGCTGGGCTGCAGGCTGGTCCTCAGCGTTCTCCTCCTGCTCAGGCTCCATCAGCAACAGCTTGCCCTTCACCGGGAGCTGCTCCTCCTCCTCCTGCTCCTCCTCCTCTTCTTCCCCTTCTTCCTCTTCCTCTTCCTCCTCCTCCTCCTCCTCCTCCTCCTCCTCCTCTGATGACAGGGAGAAGTTATCCTGACTCACACAGGCCAGGAGCTTCTTCATGGCGGATTCGTGGCCCCTGCTGTGGCCCCTGCTGTGGCCTGTGCTGTGGCCTGTGCTGTGCCCTGTGCTGAGCTTGGTGCAGCGGGAACCCATTGCCCTCCTCTGTCTCTCCAGACTAGGAGGGGAGGTAGCTGGGAGGAGCACAGGGCTGTGAGGGCGGGGCACGGGGCGCTGACATCACAAAGGGCTCCTGGAGTCCACCCGCCTCAGCCACCCATTGGCCGACCTTGGCTGCCCTTGGCCACAGCAAGCCCCCTCCCCCATCAACCTGGTCTGTCCAGGGAAAGTCCTCCTTTTCGCTGGAATGAGACTCAGGGGTAGAATTTCTGGAAGCAGGAGGCATGGCCCAGAAATGCCCAGCCAGAGAGTCATTGATAGTTTGTGAGAGGGGGTGAGAGCAGTGGTTGCTTTAGGGCAGGGGCCTTCTGGTGGGGCCAGGAATGATGTGTTTCTTGGCCTGCCTATACTTGGTAATAATGCCTTGAACTGTGTACTACAAAAGAACCCACATAGGACTAGGGTGCAGCTCAGTTAGTGACAGTGCGTCCTTAGCATGCATGATGTCCTGGCTCTATCCCCCGTGCACCTGAAATTCTGGTCCTCCAACATCTCGAAAGGTAACAGCACGTAAGTTTTTGGTGATTTTTTTTTGTTTTTTTTTGGTGATGCTTTTTAAGTTGTCTTGGAAGTGCCCCTCGGCAATGCCGCTCGTGTCCACACCACATGATTTCACACACAAGATGGTATGGAAGAGTTAAGAACCACTGTCATAAGGCCATTTCTGAGCACTAGAAATTAATTTATTTCCTTATTGACTTTCACAGGTTCCTAAAGGAGCTGAGATGGGGAGATGATCCTGGACATCCAGACAGGCAAGTGTCCCTCTGACAGGTGTGACACAGGAGGACAGCTGCCACAACCCAGAGTGGATCTTCCCCACACCTGACACAGTTGCTCCCAATCTGCCCCGGTCTCCATTCTCTACTACCCCTTGCCTGTGTCCCCAGCTGACCGTGTCCTTGCTGGAGCACTCCAGCTGCAGTTAGGTTCTGCTCCCATGATTCAGCTCTTGTAACTGTTTTACAGAGACAAAGGTGGTTTTTTACTATCACCTCCTTTCTTGGGGCAGGTGAACATCTTCAGGTTGAATGTGGCCTTTGGCACGGCCAAGGGACATAGGACGGGACACAGCCACAAGCCACTACCTAAGAACCCCTGTCCTCCCATACCCAGGAAGGGGCTTCATCAGGCCCTGCAGCATGCCCCCCAGCCCCGCACAAAGGAGAGCCCGCAAGTCAGTAAGTTCTTTGTTGAGATTTATTTGGCAGGTGACTGTGCTTGTTAATCAGATCTTGTGGGCTCCTCAGCCACTCAGGGATTAGGCATCAACGTGGGAGGGTGTTTCGACCTCGCCTGTTATTTCTTGGGCGGGTAATTTTCTGTAGCTTCTGGCAGGGCCCGGGAAGGCTTAGTGCCTCCTGCATCTTCTCCTCCTCCTGGTTCTTCTGCAGCCTTTTGGGAAGAAAAATTGATTTGGGGCCATTTGGGGGATCTGGGTGGGGATGAGGTTTAGGGTCAGAGACGGGGTGGGATCCCAGCCTCCCTCCTGCTGTGCAGCAGCACAGGCCGCCTGGGGTCAGTGGAGCAGGGTTTAGGCAGACCTTGGCGATGTCGCCTCCTGCAGGTGCGTCTCCTGCGCCTTTGGCAGGACCTGCGCCGCCGCCTGCAGACCCGGTATGGCCTCCTCCGAGAACAGCGCCTGCGTCTATAGTAGCGGCCTCTGCATGTCCTCCCATAGTCCTCCGCGCATTCCGGGCTCAGCCCCTGTTCCTGCTCCTGTCCCTCACCAGACTCCTGGCTGTGCCCCTGGAGTGGACGCTCGCTGGGGCTCCTCGTGCGGCAGCGGACCATTGTGCTGAAAGATGGGGAGTTGGGTGGCTCCTGGCTGAGGCTGCAGCTGACCTGGGGAGGAGGGGTGAGGCTTGCCCACCTGCTCTTGCTGTTGGTTGGTCTGCTTCATGGGGCGCTCGGGGCTGTATATAAAGGGAGACCCCACTGTGACCTGGTAGCCCATCCCCTGATTGTCCCCACTCTGCCCAGGACCCTCTGTGAGGGCAACGCAGGGCAGGGGCTGCAGCCTTGGCCCAGAGGCCCTGGCCTTGCCTGTAAAATGTGTCCTCAATCACGAGAAAGAAGCTTCCTATTGTCCACACTCAATCCTCATCCTGCCCAGGGGTGGGAATTCACAGGTAGTCATTCTAGAAGCTTCCCCACTTTCTTGGTGTCATGCCATGGTTGGCTGTAGGGTTTTGTATGATCCCAGCATGTGTGGGATGTCTTCATACCTGGGCACCTAGTGTAGCATTTGTCCCCTTGTACTTCAATGATCCGTTGAAGACCAGAAGCGGAATCATGGCAGCTGAAACCCTAGTTCCCCTCTCATGGAGGGCAAGGGGGATGCGGTCCTGGTTTCCCTCTTGTGGAAGGAAAGGGGGGCATGGTGACAGAAGAGTCCCCTCCCCCAAAGGTGTCCCCATCCTAATCCATAAGCCTGTGGGCACATTACCTTCCATTTGCAGAAAGGATTTCGCAGGGATGGTTAAGGATGTTGAGATGGGGAGGTGACCCTGATCACCTGGGTGGGTCCGCGCAGTCTCAGAGGTCCTTCAGAGAGGAAAAGTGCAGGAAGAGACACACAGAGGCCGGGCGGCTGGCCCTGAGGATGGCACTCTAGACCCCGGAGAGGCCAGAAGTCAGGTTCTTCCCCGGAGTCCCCAGAGCCAGCCCCGTAAGACCCGTTTGGACCTTTGACCTGCAGAACTGTGAGATAATAAACTTGTGCTGGTTTAAGCTGCAGAATATGTGGTAATTTGTCCAAGTGGCCATAGGAGAGGAAGCCGGCTTAGTCCTGGGGCCTCGCAGAAGTGAGGAATGACCCTGCTGTTCCTAGGGTCACTTTCAGGACAAAGGCACTCGGTCTCCCCTCAGGCAACTGGTAAGAACATAAATGTCCAGCTAGGACAGGATAGAAGAAAAACCCCCAGAAAGCCCGACGGGGTCTGCCTGCCCACAGGCCCGCTGTGCTCGTCCTCCTTGCCTCTGGAAGCCCTCGCTGGGGGAAGTGGGGCCCCAAGAGTCCCAGTAAAGCTAGATTTAGGTCATGCTCCCAAGGGAGCCAGCGTGCTCACCTGGAGGTGCAGCCTGCTGACATCTGCCTCTCGGGGCTGCTAAGGACCGAAGGCCTGGTACACAGTGGGGCTCCGTGAGCAGAAGTCAGAGACTTCCAGGTGCCCAGTGAGCCTGATCCCTTTCAGGAACCAGTCCTGGAGCTCTGATTGGTCACTGATGAGATGACCAATACAGGGGAGTGACATGATACAGGGTCTGTGTCAGGTCTGAGGTTGGGCTTTCCTAGCCCATGGCTGGGCCCATTAGCCTGGAGTCCTAATAGGGTTTCTTGTATCTGGTCCCAACCATCTTGTGCTGCATACCTAGCGTCACTGGGGTTCTCCATGGCTCGCCTGGGGGACATGGCTGCAAACAGGGTCTTGTGGGTCAGGCGTGGCTTCAGGCAGCTCCAATGAGCAAGTTTATTTCATGGGCACAATGCTTGACCTGCTTCAGGTACTTGAGGACTGAAGGGGAAGGGCAGCTCCCCTGCTGCCCAGCCAAGTTGTTACTGTTCTCAAATGGAAAACACAGTTGAAGGCTTCTGAATGAGGAAAAACCTTTGAACTTCATGATTCTGGTGGTGACTGACTTGTTCTCTGTATAACCAAAGGAACTGTCAAGATTTCCACTTTGAATTAAGCCATGCGGCACTTTGGGGACAGGTGTTAGGGAGTGAGGAAGCCCTGACGGCCCTTCTGCTGATGCTGGTGGCATAAATCCTCCTACGGGGCCCATTGCCAGCTGCCAACCACGGAGCAGGGTGGAAGGACAACACAGTGGTGTTCAAATACACATGACCGGGCTCCAGGGGTTCAAGAGGTAGTTTAGGCAGATTTTCCTCCAAGAGTTTTGGACAGAATCCCTTGTGACAACTGCCACTCTCAAGTCCGCCTTCCCAGCGTCTTTTCCACACCATACCCCATACCCTTCCACCTCCACACTAGCCCTCTCCCCTGAGCCATCAAGGACAAAGAGGTGTGAGTGGGATGATTTTAACATTTATTGACAGGCGGCATTGTTCCTTAGCAGGCTCCTGTTTCGGTGAAAGGTGGCATTGTCAAGAGGTGGCAAGACGGTCTTGAGGTCTTGGTAAAGTTCTCAGCAGGAATTCAGTGGACTTGGCCTTCTGTGCAGTTAGCGTCTTCTGCACCTCTGGGTGTACCTGCGGCGGCAGCACCCTGGGAGCACAAGAGACGTTGAGAGGCCATCCCAGCCCCGCAGAGCCCAGCCCCCACCCCAGCAGGGCCCTCTCTTACGTCTACGTCGCCGATGGCATTGCCTCCTTCGTCTGCGGCATGTCCGTCTGCGGCGGCATCTGCTGCGGCTTGGGCTGCGGCAGCATCTGTATCTGGCCATGGCGCTAGATGAACGCGGCCTGGATTTGGCTCAGAACAGGGGGCACCACCTTGGCTGAGCCAGCCAACCTGTGAGGAGGTGGAACTTCGTGGGCTGTGAGCCATGGCCGAGCCCTGGGCCTCTTATAGACCCTAGGACATTGTGAGGTCAAAAGAGGCCAGGACCTCATAGATGATGGCCAGGGACGCCGCTTCGCGTCCATATATGGGCATGTGAGAGGTGGGTGGGGCCCTGGCACATGGGAGTCGCTGTGTCACAGACAGAATGTGACTCCATTCGGAGCAGTATACATGGGAAGGGCCCGGTCATGGTGCTGGGATTCCTTCCAGGCTCACAGTGGTGGTCTGTATGTCACCAGGCAGAGCATTTTGGAGGGCAGCAGGTGAAATTAGTTTCACAACTTACAATGGAACAGCAAAATAAATAATGTGAAGGGTGGTTTCACGTTTTCTTTCAGTAGTCAGAGGTTATTATATGCGCTGGACAGCAGCGGGTGGTAGATGACATGTTTGCTGACTGCTCTGCAGTGACTCTGAATATACCCATGAAGAGACAATGGGAGGGAAGGGAGAGGACAGGGGCCAGGTGGCAGGGCATGGCACCAGCTGACCAGTCTGGGTGAGGGGGAGTTATTTGTATGGCTCTTAAAACTGTCCTGAAACTTTGAAATCATTTCAAAATAAACAATTGAAATTATTTTTAAAAAGGCAAAGAGAGAAGGAAGGCCACCCAGGAATAGTATGAGGGACTCCTTGTCAAGGACCCAGGCTGCTTTTATCTTTCAGCTTTGTCTTCAAGTGATTTTCATCCTCAAAGTTGCCTTACAGACCAGGATCTGGGCTGCTCGCCAGAGGATTAAGTAGGGACTGAAATGCAGCCCATGGTCAACTTGCAAAGCCAGGCCCCCCACCCTGAGGGATGCTTCTGCCTACAGGAGCTGTCTCTTCCTAATTCAGATGTTCACGGTAGTGGAACAAAGGTACACAAGGGCTGGCCCGGGCCTGGCGGAAGCTCTGCCGTGTTGGCTGTCCACACAGCGGGAAGAAGGGGCAGACTGGGTTGAAAGGGTCGCTACCTGGTGAATTGTTTTCCTGCAGCCTCCCTGAGGATCGCTGGCCTCCCACCAGAGCTGGGGTAGAGCGGGGTTCTGAGGAAGGAGGAGGGTAGATCCCAGGCAGGACAGCCCTGAGAGGCAGCAGCCCAGCCTCCAGCCCACATGGGGTGGGAGCCCAAATTTGAAGCCGAGGCCTGCACTGGCACACGGCAGCCTGGCAGTCAGTGCTCCTTCTTTGGCTCCTGTCTGGGTCGACCTAGCATCATCCGCAGTCCTCCACCGCATGCTGCTTTCGAAAGCCCACAAATCTCAGAGGAGGCTACAGACCGCTGACATTGACTTCCACCCTGCTTGAAGGACTTTGAGGCATATGCCTGGGCTTATTCATTCTGCTGCATGCCAGGCACCATCCTAGGCACATGGGCAAGAGGAGGGGCAACCCTGCCCACAAAGAGTTCACATTCTATTTGGGCAAGCACTTCATGAACAAGATACTTAGAAATGTGCATAGGAGTTTAAAAAACAAATAGACCTAGAATTGATTCATGTGCTAGGCATGGTGGTAAATGCCTGTAATTCCAGCTACTCAGGAGGCTGAAGCAAGAGGATCACACTTTTGAGGCCAGCCTAGGCAACTTAGTGAGACCCTGTCTCAAAAAATAAAAAGGGCTGGGGATGTAGTTCAGTGCAAAAGCTCTGGGTTCACTCCCCGGTACCACACACATGCGTTCGCGTACACACACTCACACACACAAAATTGGTTGATGTGACAAAGAACGACTGTCACCTGAGAGTGCTTTGAGGTGACTTTTGAGAGGAGAGCTGGGTGGTGGTGAGCTGTGGATGCCAGCCTGTCTGGGGCATATGTCCCTGATGGGGAGGGAGCCGCTGGCTCTGCCCCACGATGCCATGTGGGGACCATAGTTTCCACTGTGTGCTAAGCAGCCACATGCCACCAGAGGCACAGGGCTAGAGCAGCACCTCCATTGAGCCACCTTAACCCTCAAGGGACACACTCTACTTCTGTTCCCACGTCATTGGTCATGTGACAGTTGACGGTCCACTGTGGAAGGAAACCATGACTCTGGTGTGTAACTCTGGTGTGACTCTGGGAGGACAGAGGGGTCACTGGGGAACTGGTACAACTCGGGGGTCAAGAGGCCACTCTGAGGACACATGAGCTGCCACTGATGGAATGATCTCTGGTTTGAAGACTGAGGGGACAGCAGGTGCAGGAAAAGTTTAGGACCGAAAGAAGGCAGGTGTGGCTGCAGAGGAGGATCGAGTCTGGCAGTCCAGTGTGGCAGGGGAGACAGGCATTGATCAAATGAGCACAGAGGAAGCCCTTGGGCCGCGCAGGGTGTGCAGCCGGGGCAGCTCAGCGCACCTTGGTTGTCTCTGGAAGGAACTGTGGGGTTTGCTGCAGCCCTGGCCCCTCGCTAGTGTTTTTATTTGCCGCCTCCTCCCTCCTCCACCATAGGAAGGAAGTCCCTTGGGTCAAGGACCGTGTGTTGCTCCCTGGCTGTTCTGTGCTGAGAACAACAACCAGTGCATAAATGAACCCAGACGTCTGGTGTGTGAATAAGTAAACGGCAGAAGGATGCTTTGTGTGACAAAGTGTTCTTACTGTCATTTTCCCAGTCTAAAATCCTGGTATGTTATGATTTTTTAAATGACCCGTAAGGGGTTGGGGATTTAGCTCAAGTGGTAGAGCACTTGCCTAGCAAGCGCAAGGCCGAGTTCGATCCCCAGCACCCTAAATAAATAAATAACTCATAGCCTCTTCCTGTGGCTGCCCCATGTGAGAAACACCATGCCCAGCACAGGGCTCCTGCCACCTCCCACATGCTGAGTACCTCGAGGACATTCAGACTATCTCCTGAGGTCCTGGCTTACTCCCAGCCCCCTGCTTCTGTGATGTCACAGTAATCACCCCCTGGCCACCTTGGTCCAGGAGCGACTTCACCAGACAGGCATACAGGGGTAGGGGTATGAGTTCCCTGTGCCTTTGGGAAGAGTGAAGGCACCAGTTAGGGCTCAGATGACAAGAGGACATTTCCCAGTAAGGTGACAATGTTCTAATTGTGCCCTTGCACCCACAGCCCTGGATTTGTCCCACAGGTACTCCTACACATTCATGTAGGTGTGACCAGGAAATAACTCAGAAATGGCGGACGGATTGTTCCAGCCATTTGCGGTCAGTCTGCGGTCTTCAGGAGACCTGCAGGGTGACGGGACTGAGAGGGAAGGGGCCCCAACGTGCCAGTACTGAGAGTCACCAACGTGGAGGGAGTTCTCTGTGTTCGTCAGAAACTTAGAAATGTCACACATGCAGGGGAAAGTCTAGAATGTAATACTGTGTCTTAACAGTGAGCAAGGTCTCACTTTCTACTTCATTCATCTCTGTATTGTTGGAAAATTTCGACCGGGTAAGGGTCAAGACATGCTGCCGAGTGTTAAGTGGAAAAAGTGGAAATAAGAATACCCATTACAGTTCCTAGGCACTTTCCTTTCTTCCTTCTCCCCATTCGTTCATTCATTTATTTATGATGCAGTACTGGGGATTGAACCCTGGGCCTGTTTGCTTTTTATTTTGAGACAGGGTCTCACTAAGTTGCTAAGTTGCCCAGACTGGGTTAGAACTTATGATCCTCCGGCCTCAACCTTCCAGAGTTCTGAGATTATAGGTATATATTTCTTTCTTTAGGGAAAAGATGAAGAGTTAGCCCAAGATTTGCCACCTGCTATATGCCATGGTTCTATTTGCAAAGTTATTTTTTCTTCATTTTTTCTTTCTTTTTCTCTCTTTCTTTCTTTCTTTCTTTCTTTCTTTCTTTCTTTCTTCTTTCTTTCTTCTTTCTTTCTTTTTCTTTCTCTCTTTCTCTCTTTCTCTCTTTCTCTCTTTCTTTCTTTGAGACAGGGTCTCACTGTGTTGCCCAGGCTGGCCTTGAACTCGAAGCAGTTCTCCTGCCTCAGCCTCCCAAGTGCGGGGATTACAGACATGTGCAACATGCCTGTCTTATTTTTTTTTTTTTTAGTTTTTTTTTTTTTTTTTTTTTTTTTTTTTTTTTTTTTTTTTTTTTTTTTTTTTTTTTTTTTTTTTTTTTTTTTTTTTGGTGCTGGGGATCGAACTCGGGTCCTTGTACTTCCAAGGCAAGCACTTTAACCACTGAGCTAAATTCCCAGCCCTGTCTTATTTTTTTTTTTTAAATAAACTTTTTTTCTGGGAGAAGATGTGGGTGGTCCAGGAATCCCTATGTGCTGCTCACCAGTTTCCCCATGGCTAACATCTTACATCACATGGCATATTTGTCACAACTAAGAAATCAGCATCAGTTCATTACTGTTCACCGAACTCTGGACTTATCTGAGTTTCACCAATTTTTCCGTGATGCCATCTTTTGTTCCAGGACCCAGTTCAGGGTGTGATACCGTTTCCCTACTGCTGTGTTAATATTTGTCACAAGTAACAAACCTGTGACAATCTGAACATAGTGTGTTACAGTGCACACTATATTCAGATTTCCTGTTTTACCAATGGCCTTTCTCTGTTCCCAGATCCCATGTTGGGCTGTAACCTCAAGTGTGAGGTGCCACAGTCTGTACTGATAGAAATGTGAACACTCCCTTCCTTGTCCCTGATAACCCCGAGGGCTTAGGCATACTGGCTGCTACCTTTTATGTCCCTCCCTTGGGATTTGTCTGACGTTTTTCTTGTGATCCGACAGGTTGTGTTTGGGGGAGGTCCACAGAAGGGAAGTGACTTCTCCCACTTCCTCTTCCAGGAGCAGGCTCTCAGGATGCCTGAACTGGGTCACCTGGCCGAGGCAGCTGTCTCTCTGGCCATTCTGCCTCTGGCAGGAGACACTAGACACAACCCCCGCTTGCAGAGTGGGTGCCTCGTCTCCTCACGGCAGGGCGTCTGTGGTGGCTGTTGGAATCTTCTGTACTGGAAAGTTCCCTCTTTCCCTCTGTTTATTCATTCATTCCTCCATTCGTATATGTCAGCATGGACTTGTGAGTGCTGTACAGTTTGGATTATCACGCAGTGTGACACTGTTTTCTTGCTCACATTGTCTCAGCTCTGGCCACGGGGCTCTTCTGGCTCCTGCCGGATCATTTGGTCAGGCCCCTCACTGTGCCTGCTCACTGTGATGCTGCAGAAGGTTGCGGGCTCACCTGAGTGTTTCCTGTCCTAGACCCGGAAGCCCCGTTTCCCCAGGGAGCTGCAGTTCTCTTTATCAGAGAATGGATTTGAAACCACAATCTGGGCTGTGACCATATTACATCCTCTTACCTGACTAAGCAATGACACCTGGGTGTGTGCTGCAGTTACAAATCTGCCTGTAGTGCACATGTCTGTGTTTCTGTACACAGCCACCTGGCCGGCCATTACCTGACTGTTCGTGCCAGCACCCCAAGTCCAGGTCGGCACCAAGAGGATCCCTGGCTGCAGCAGCAGGGAGCTGGTTCCTGCCACCCCGCACCCCTCACGTCACTGTCCCTTCCAGCAGCACAGCCAGGGGCTTCACAGCTGTTACCCTTCACACCACTCCATTCCTTTCTTTTGTTATTCCGCTGCTGGTTCCTGGACACCTTTTGTGCCAGGCAGCGTTCCAAGCTGGTAAACAAAGACCCCTGTTCACACCTGTGATAGATGTGTGAACAACACAGAATGTTGACAGAAAAAGTGAGGCCAGGTGAGGACAGTTAGACGTAGTGGAGCCGGCTGGGGTGAGTGGCCATCTGGGTGATCAGGGCAGGCTTGGTCGAGAAAGTGACATTTGCACACATCATAAAGGCAGCGATGAAGCTGGTTGTGCAGCTATCAGGGAAGAGCATTCTGGGCCACAGAAACAGCAGTGCAAAGGCCCTGGGGTGGGGAGGCATAGAGAAACAGTAAAGAGGCCAGCGAAACTGGAGCAGAGAGATGTGTTGTGAAGGCCTTTGGGAGCCATGAGAGGGTCCCTCGCTCATGGACAGGATCTTGCGTGAGTGTCGTACATCGGTTAC